>PNEQ01064776.1:14247-74954 GCA_003012365.1 Medauroidea extradentata | reverse complement strand
AATAAAAAAGAATTGTTTTAAATTACTTGAAAACAAAACATGATCAGATCATGATTAGAGTTGGTCAGAAGTATTACACAAGAACTGTTTCATAAGTATACCACACTGCCTTAACTGCACATAAATAATTACCTGAAATTTTCTTTATAAAATAATAAGCAGTTTACTATTATTACAAGTTTACCGAAGATTAAAGAAAAAACCAGTGCTGGGGTGGAGTAAATTTGCCAAAATAAAAAAATATCTAGTTACCACTACGAATAGACGAACTAGACAAACAAATAAAAACAAACAAACGAGCATGTGCCAACGAACGGCACACTAGTCATACAGATAAAATGAAATGGGGAAAAAATCGTACCGATGCCTAATGAAGTTTTTAAAGGAAACAGTATTTTTTAAAGATCGAGTTTTGTTTTTGTAACATATATTATTGAAATGTTAGTATAAAATAAGCTACATGCTAAATTGTGTAAATTACATATTTTCGATACAGATTTTCAATCGGAATTGATGTTATAAAAATGTTTAACGTTTAGTTTAATACTTACATTTGTACATTTTATTAAACATTTCAAGACATTTACAGGGTGTCACTCGGATTTCATTTCGATGAAACTTTCTCTTTTTAGTAAATATTATGGTTTGATTGTCTAGCCAATGTCAAATACCATCTAGCAAATCTTCTACAACCATAACAGTAATGAAGTTTGTTATTAAAAATAAAAGTATTGAATTTTTACATTCCACATATAATGACGATGGCTACTAAATTCTATTTTATTACCGACCTGAAAAAGTCCTGTTTTAAATTTTTGTCACAATATGGAATTCAAACAACAATAAGTTCGTGTCGCATTTTCAAATGGTTCTTGACGTGTAAGACACATCCTGGAAGGCAACTTAATGTATGCCCATCTATGTAATGTCTTTGTGACAGCGAGCAGCCAATTAGTAACTGCTGTATGCTTGAATAGACAGATATTCTTGGAGGCTTGTTTATACGTAAGTAAACCGGAGATTTTTTCCGGCCTCTTTCGTAACTTGTTAGGTCTTAGTAAATGTAACCTAGTCAATTCGACACACAACTGCTTTGAAGCCAACCAGTAATGAAAGTTGCACTGCTCTGTGTGATGTAGTGTAGACCAATAAATAGGGAAAGGAAAATTCATGAATTCAATGACGTGCGCGTTAGACTACGCTGTACTGTGAATACTCAAGCCCCATATACTGGTTCATTGTGGTCAGGGCTATTATAGATGTGCAGTTTCCCCCCTTCCTCACCAAAATATTTTTGAAGCACTTCGTTTCGGTGCCATACGTGTAAATCGGCAACTCTTTATTATGATTACTGGCTGAATACATTTGTGCAGAGACGTCTCTCGTTTGAATGTACCAATCAGAAAAATGATAACTACGACACAACACGTCTGTGATTTATGAATAGATCTCCAAGACGACGGGAGTTATAGCATGCCATCACTGACACAAAGCAGAGCTACAGGTATGTACGTAAAGTGTTGAAACACATTGGTACAACAATATTTTCGCGAAAACTTCCTTTCCCTCGTCAGGATTCGGGTATATACACGACAGCGAATTCTAACGGATAATTGAAGTCACTAATTTTTCTTTCCATATCACTTGGCTGACATTATGTGGAAATACAGAGGTTAGTGTTCTACACCGGCTATACTCGCTTCTAAATAGTTTTTTATTTTTGAGAAATGGCTGAAGTTCTCTAAGTTTTACAGAATATTTATTATAGCATATAAGTTTAACCATAAGTGTATAGGTGTTTTCTGATTACATTTATTTCGAGTTAGGAATATTGCCTCCCTCAATTTTCATGACGAATATTTCTTTATCTCTATAAATTTTATGTCTGTATTTTTTAATGCTTAAAAGTTGGTAATTATGTTTTCTTTGAATTTCCATTTCGAGGTAGGCGTGCTTGAAGAAAGTTTCTCTTCATATGTTTCAGATTTTTGGCAGACAAAATTGATCCCGGAAAGAGCCATATCCCATGGTATCACCTTTAAGATATTATCAGCTTAATTGAATGAGAAGTTTAGTTATTAAGAATGTATTTCAGCTTCCATCTTTAGAAATGCAGTAGGCGTTAACCTACTAGCTTTATTGTGTTTTCGGTTCTAGGATACTGACTCTTCGCTGCTTGTGCGACAAGTCTTTGTACTGCAATACTAGTTACGTGTAATCTTATTCTCAACGTTTGGGAACTACTTGGAGTCGTCAGGGCAAGTTTCCGTTTGATGTATATTTACTGGAGTGCATAGCTGGGGCGAGACTAACGTTTTATTACGTCTTGATTGCCGGTGTGCTGTCACCTTGACGCGACTTGCAATTAGCGGCCTAGTTGCGGTTACCTGGTTTCATTATAACGTCTGTGTTCCGCCAAGCCTTTCACATTTGCCTAGCCGGTTCCCACGAGCTGCTTAGCAAGTGCGTGTGAGTACATGTCGAAACTGTCCGGCGAACGTGAAGGACCGTTGTGTACAACACACCAAGGCTCAATAACCACTAAATATATTATATTATCTTCGCAAACGATACTGCTACAAAATTAAGACCAGATTTATATGGTGATGCGGAAGTTATGTTAGTTCCCATGACAAGCCTCTACAAAGGTTTTGAAGGCTGCATCCCTGAACATAAAACGATATTGAAGAACCTTTCAGTTTCATCGTATAGAACACATAACGGAAGAAGTCGTACAAAGGTTAAAAACCTAAGCTGTACGAAGTAATGTAGACTAAACAATTTACCTACTCTACTATGTACACATAAGTATACAAAGGCGTGCATTATAAAACATGTATATGTATACACACCAAACTAGTACGGTTTTTGTCAAAGCAGTTTTAAAATACTCGCACCTTCTAAAAATTCCCATAACATGGAATAATATGACATTAATGTCATATAAACATGGGGTGCAGGAAGTTAATATTTACGATAAATTACTGATTGTGTGAAGATTAATTCATGCACAGGAAATATTAAGAAGTTTTTAATACAAGAATTAATATATTTTATCGATTACCAAGGCTGGTTTTCAAAATATGTTCTACATACAGAACACACGCAGTTAAACATACTTTTAAAAAATATTTTTAATGTGGGCGAGACATTCTGTATAGTATATTCAACTAATTCACCATTATTAGCCGGTAAATATCTAAAATCGTAGAAACAATCTAAAACGTATTAATGTGATAAATACGATTCAATTGACTAAAGGTAAAATTTATTTGCTAATAAGTAGTAAAACTGTTACTAAATAATGAAGTTCCTTGGAGGTAATAAATTAAATATTTTGAATTCTAAATCTTAAAATAAATAACATTTTTATGCAATATAAAATACTTAAAAAATTGTATATATCATGTTAAAACCTTCACAACTGCTAAAGCCAGCGGGACAACATTGGTAACAATGAAAGACATATAGCCTATTCTACGTAATAAAATCCTAAAACTGACTGACTGACAGACAACGCACATTTTGAACTGGTGGGTCCAGGGAGCATTGAATTTTTCACAAGCGTTCCTTATATAACGTAGGTAAGCACTAAGAAAGGATTTTTGAAATTTAATTCCCTGAGTGGTTAAATTAGGGCTGATAGTTTGTACAGAAATTCGTCTTTTTTATGTTTAAAATATGGAAATTATCGTTTAGACTTCTGTTTATAAATAAAAGTCAATTGTATCAGTGTGTTGGGAAATTCTTCCCATAAGAGGGTAAAATAATAGGAAAAAAATTTTGTGTTGGAAGTAAATTTTTAAATTTAGAAACGTAAAATTCTGTATTTATATTTCTGGAGAACTTCGAAAGAGAGAAAAAAAAACTTCGACTGATGTAAGGGTCGATTTACAAAAAAACGCTCATACAGCTGACTTTTATTCGCAGAAGTTCGATATTTCTGATTTAAAAATGAAGAACATTTATACAAGCTACAAATACCATCAGACATTACCAATGTTTCCATCTTAAATTAATTTTTCAAGATGGATTGTCCAGTCCGTTAGTTGTTAAAAAATTTCGATGGTACCGATATTATATGAAATGGTGTAAAATAGCATTTCTTTATGGATTCCCAAAAAAATTATTGAGTTCCTTTATTTAAAAAATTGTCTTTAGTTTTCTTAATGGTGGTGAAATAGAATTACTGGAGCAAGAAACATGGCTGTTGATTGAAAGTTGGAGCCAAGTATTTTGAATGATAGTAACATTGGCATAGATTCATCTAATATTTTGAGTGTGTTATGAGTATAGTTGTAACTCAAAAAATTATATAATTAAACGAATATTTAAAATTAACGTAAGTTCACTTGCACATGGAACAGAAATAAAGTTCTAAATTGTTTAAATTATGTAATTCTTTTTGATTACGTTGCATTGTATATTATTGTCATTGGAAGACGCAGCGGTAAGGTACTCATATCATCACTGTACATATTGAAATGGAAATTCGTTTACATCAGCCGCATGGAGCAATTTGGTCAAATTTAAGTAATTGCTAATTTTGAACGTTTAAGTGCTTCTTAAAAGAAACATTACATTTCGTCATATTTGCAAGTGTATTCTCACAAAATGCTCCGTAATATTGATTAATGTATTTATTAAATGTTTATTGAGCAGCCGAAGTAATTTCTAAAAGGACTTAACCAACGAACTTCTAAATAAACATTATCAGGATCACAATACATATCTACTTGTAATCTCGTAGTTATGTATTAGCGGTATTTGAGGTGCTATATTACTATGCTGACTGCAGTATTGCAGTAGGTAAATTTAGTTTTTTATAGTTACATATGTATACTCTAACCATTTCAAATTACGACATCAGTACTTGCCAACATTTTACTATTTTCAATAATGTTCAGTCGCTATGTGTAACTTATACTTTTAATACATGTCATCATCATTTACACTTATGCATCATTTGACGTTTTCGTCTGAGTATTTAGGTACCTTTCATGTCTGTGGTAATGTATTTGTATATTGTGTTCAACTTGATAACATTTGGCACGCTTACACTTTCTGCACATTTTTATTTTGTATGCTGGAAATATCTTGTGAAATACTTAAATTTTCTTTAAGTGCAGCAAAGTAAGTCTACTGATGTTGTCTGTGCACTAACCATGTTCATTAATAACATGATGCTCAATGTAACACCAAAGATAATTTTTGGTTCCACTAAAATAAGTACGTGACTAACGTTTCGTGTGATATAATTCGTAAATGTTTCGCTATTAATGAAAATAATTTATTGTATGTAAACAGTTGTAAGCTTTCAAAACATTAATTTAAATGCTAACGCTTAGAATAAATTGCGAAAATATAAATTTTCAGTAGCTAAACGCAGTGTTTGATTTGTAACTACAATTGTAGTACTGTTCAGGCAGTTGTCTCAGTTACTCTGGTTGCTCGCGATTAAAGTGGCGTAAAAACTCCATCGACCTGCTCCATCTTTCAACAGAACCGTTACTGCTCCAGGTGATATGCACTTGTCTTAGTTTTCGTGATTTTCAAAAGTTTGCACAGCATATGAAACTTCTTACAGCAAAAGGTACTTACTTGATCCGTCAAAAATATTTGAGGTATGCAAAACTTAATTCATGTGTATTTCTACACGCCTTGAAATGTTACTATTAATTTTATCCATATTTATTTCTATTCACGGTCTTGTTGTATTCATAATACCATTTTTCATTACAAACTCGGGTGTGGATGGTGTAGCCAGTGGTTTGTTTATAATTATGAGACATTTCAATTTTGTTTTGTTGCGAAGTGTTGCACGTTCCTATATACGACTCTATATAATGTTATATTCCTCGTCACGTAACATACCGTTTAACTCGGTTATTCGTAGGATTAATGCCCTGACGTCCTCCGACCGTTGTGTTGGTATGTTCTTTTATAATCTGTTCTCTCATCATCTGGGGCGTAACTACTCTATAGTGTTCCTCGGAATATTCTCTCTTCTCCTCGGCCTTTACGAAACAAGCCCTACTAAGTGCCTTGACGTGAGTAGTCGTTTTGCAATCTCGATATACTATCTAGAAAGTGTATTACGTTAATTTGAGGGTCCAGTTAGCTCATGAGGCAGTTACGTTAAATACGTTATGTAATGACCGGTGATGCTTGACTACCCTGGAATGCCTTCCCGGGAGGAATGGCCTAAATTATTTGATAGTTCAAACTATGCTGACTTCTCACGCTCAGACATACAGTAGTTGACGTCCGCCTTGTTGAGCGTCCTACTCGCGTACGCAATAAGTTTAATATTTGCCTGTATCCTTGCGAGAGAAAAGCATCTACAGCTACTTGGCTTGCGTCATTCGTTAAAATTAAAAACTTTACGAAAACCAATATTCTAATGTAAGAAAGTTGTTTACTTTTTTAAGTGATTGTTTGTATCCCCAATTAAATGGTAAGCCATTTCTAACTAGGCTGTACAAATGTTTTACAACATTACTGCAATTTGCTATAAGCTGCCTGTAATAAGATGCTAGTCAGCAGAACATCTTAACTTGGCAGCCTGAAAACGTGATCAGATGTTAGCGCTTCAGGATATATCGATTCACAATCGATATATATCGATCACATTAATTTTTATATAGCGACGAGATTTTTGTTTAAGTTTGATGTTACTCAACTACCTGAAAAGTAATTCCACGAACTTTTGCAATTCCTCAACTAAGGAGGTGAAAAGGGGTAAAAAGTGATGAAATATGAGGTAACTTAATCTTCGGTATATCTTGAATCCAGCGGGCTATTGTGTTTTTCATGTCCAAGAGACACCTGTTAAGTAGTCTAAAATGTGATAAAAGAGTATTGTGTAATTCAGTCTCTTAGGAGGTGAAAAGACATGGAATGTGTTTTCGATAAATCTTCGACCATCGAGATATTCAGTTTATTTTGCTTAAGGATGATGATTACGTAAATGGCCGTAAAAAGGTTTTACGAGTTTTAAAAATTTTATCTCTAAGTAGGGGGTGCGATATTTTGAAATTATGTATCGCGATGCGATATTTCAAAAGTATCGCGATACACGCTGCGATAAAATCGCGATATAACGCGCTATGCGATAAATTTCGCACTGCGATAAAATAGCGAAATATCGCACCATACGATAAATATCGCGCTGCGTTAAAATAGCTATTTGTCGCGGTATGCGATAAATATCGCGATATATCGCGCTGTGATAAAATTGCGATATATCGCGCTATGCGATAAATATAGCGCTGCAAAAAAAATCGCGATATAAAAATATTGCGCTGCGGTAAATATCGCGCTACGAAAATATCGCGCTCCTTTAGAAATCACGTAGTGTTAAACATCACAAAAAATTTTGTCATTATGTAAGTATCCAATGCATCGCTCCAGGTGCGTCTTATCGGGAGAAAGGGGGTGGGGTGGGCTTTTCCCCTTAATAATGTGCGTGCTTTATATATAGTATTATAAAACATATTTTCAGTTAATTAATACTTATTTTAGGGATCAAATTAAATACATAAACTATAACAATAAACCAATTGAAAATAAGTATTTTGGTTCACATAAACATTCAATGCCTTTCTCATTCATCACTCTCATTTGTGCATTCACAGACTGCTTCACTCATAGAGACGACTTTCCTTGAGTCAGTAAGATTTGAAAAATAACAAAGTTTTCCTTGTCGCTAGCAAGAACAGTACAGATATATCTAAACGTTAATCAACATCAAAATGAAATAAATCTTCCAATCGTTACTCACGGACACCATGTGACTACAGCCACCACTATCACAATTGCCTCGTCATAGCAGTTACATTACGGGTAATACTATTAGTCTGTTATCGCTGTAATATAACTCACGCACATCAACATATTGTCGTTGCGTAGTGGAGAGGGAACGGGACACGCCCCTCCCTTCCCAATACCAAACAAATACTGTTATCTTAGTCGTGTACCAAGACACAACACCAGTTATTTAACACAGGTTAATTTATTGTTTATAAAGAGAATTATTGAAGACGGAGGAGAAAAAATATCAAGCTTCAGTAACACGTTGGGTATGCATGTCCGGCAGTAGGGGAGAGGCTAACGGGGCCGAGAACCCTCCCCCTTCCTCGTCGCGAACACAAAATGTTTCAATTTACACTACACAGAATAGCAAAACTGAGTCCATATCTCCTTCACCTTACGGAAACTGCTTAAATAACATAATTATGCACCTTAAAATCCTAATTTTTCCAGGAGAAGGCCCCCGGAACCCTACCCCCACTTTATTGGGTGTAGGATCGGTGTTAGTTTTAACATTCACATCACCTAAAATTTTTCATTGGTGTATAAAAAATTCATGGTAACTGTAGCTTGATGTCACGTATATTTAACCTTGTAATAAAGCTTATAAAAAACATTATGAAACTAACCGTTGAGATTTGGGTCCCTTGCGAAAAAGTTTTTCCGTGTGTACGCTTCATCCCGCCTCCACATTCAGATAGTGAAAAAGGGAAAGGTAAACCAAAAATGATTATTTCATTTCATTTGCTTTATACATATATACTTATCGCACAAATATTTCTGAATATTTCCGTAAAATAAAATATCCAAAATAAATTAGTGAACAACGTTTGATGTGGACATTAATGGCATATTGACAATTAAGATTAAAATTAAATAATTTTTCGTAACAAAAAATACAGCAAGTAAAACACATAAAGCGTATAAAACACTATTGTACACATCGTCAAAATTTAGCGAATGTGTGTAATAATTTAACCTACTTACTGTGTTATTCAGCATTGTAACGAGTTATGGAAATACTGCAGTAGTGAAAGTGATTTAAGTCATTTAAATTATTTCATTAGTAATTTACGTTTGCACACAGGTACCGAATATTTTTAAAACTGCATCATGTAATATCCAAGTATATCCTGGTATTTAAATACTGATTTGCAATGGGACAATGTTCCTGAAAGTATGTGTTTGCAAAAAATGTTCACTGAAACCATTTTATATGAGACAACCACAATTTATCCAGCTGACCAGCTATGTAGATAGGATCTTTAGGTACGAAAAATGCTTAAAGAGCACCATTTTTTACCTTGAAACCCCAAATGTTTCCATAAAGTGAGAAGCCCCCTGGATTCCCTCTCCCGTCGCTCGCTCTGTTTGGTGGGTCGAGTGATCCTCAACAACTACAACTACAGTCTTCCCCCGAAAAATTATAAGCTTTCGACGAACATTATCGTAGTACGTACTATAGAATTCGAAGTATAATGACTCACTATAAAATTACTACACGCTCTCACTAACCATTAAATAAAACTGTTATAACATCATCACTAATAATTTTAAAGCAATATTTGCAAAGAACCTCACATCCTATTGTGGTACCTTTTTTCAACAATATTTCAATGCAAAAATACACCAAACTAAACGTAAAAAATGAGGCATTCAACACACACTAGTGGGCTATAATCACGGAATTCCTTATTCATGCTTAAATGAGTACAATTATTTCACTTTAATAATTCTTGAGTATGCCGTTGAATTATTAAAAAGTATGCCTAATTAGGTAAATACAAATAGTAATGATACGGTATAATATCTTACACGAAGTGAGGGTATTACTGTGTAATATACAAGGACAAAGCTGTCTTCAAAGAAGAAAAATTTGATTACTGAGTGTCAGAAGCTACCCAACTCTTTTGTTTTCAGTACGAAAATCTTGTTTTGGAGACACAGAACATGTAATTGAGCTGTCATTACCTTCATGTGAGCATTTTATTTCTGCTTCTAGCTACGCCAGCCGATAGTTAATGCCACCCGCGGTACTGATAACAAAACATAACAGTCCCACTCACTCACTACCCGGCAGTTTTTACAGTATTACGTTACCTGCGCTCTATCATAAAATATCATAACACTTACATGAAGCAACTGACGACAGCAACCATTATTACATAAACTTATACAATTATTATTGTTGCGAGTCGCGACTATCTGGCTGAGCGGTGTAATACGATACAATAGCGGCAGAGATAAGAAACCCCTACCCCATGGCGCCGTGACTATCTGGCTGAGCAGCGAAAGAAGATACAGTGACGGCAGAGCTAACAGACCTCATTGTGCTCTGTACGGATTGTATTACATTGAGTAGAGCCACAATAGATGAATACACACCGCGATATCAGAGAGCAGTGTAAGCTGATGTAACACCGGCAATAAGGAAGAGGTTCGGCGTACATTGTGCCGCCCATGTGCGGTGGCGGCCACCTGCACCCAATATCGAGTAACAGAAGAAGATATCGTGGTCTAGAGTATTCCTGTACATGCTCTATCTTGCGGGATGGTGCTTGACCCTGATGCGACACATTTCCTGGAGGTTTGAGATTAAAGACTTGCCGAGAGAATTCGAGACTTCAGAGTGAGTATATAAAAGAGAGCTGCGGCAGAGGCGACAGAGTTTTTGGCTGGCAGGTGCCTGGTGCGAGTTCAAGTGATAGTGACGAGTGGTGAGTAGTATTGGGTTGCGACAAATGTGCGAGGGTGTCCGGCGAGTTGGATCGCTGCAAGTAGTGGGAAGAAGGTGTTTATGAACCACAAAAGGTTCATCGGTGCTCGTTCAATGGGTCCACCGTTGTGAGTGATTAGAAAGACTTTCCATGTCCAGAGAACTTACATATATTTATTATTTAGATTTTATAACCTGTATGTAAATAGTTGTTATTTGTTTTGTTTGATATATATTGTGATTAATCATTATAGATATAGGTTTTTTTTGTATAGATAGTTTTAAATAAACTGGGTTTGCTTTATTAATTTCCTTTCTTTTATCAAAGACCTCCATCCCCAAAAGTACCTAGCCCTAACTTGTAAAAATATGTTGAAAACTAAATAATAAATGTTACACATGTTGACCAGGTCACCAAGAGTACCGAGTTTGATGATATTTGGTCCATTAAGAGTTTTTTGGGCCTTAGTTTTTTTTATTTCGTTTGAGGCACAGAAGCGGGAAGGCGATAGGTCGACTCCAATGCGTGCGTTAAACATAGCTTCGCCTCTAATCGCAGAGTACTAGACTAGCGTCTCTACTAGACTAGCGTGCAGTGTTTCCGTAGACAGTGATTTACAATGGGACTTTAAGCGGTGACTCTATTATTTAACTTGTGGACAGCAGACGCAGGTATATATCGTTTCATTTTTCGATTACGGCTGGTATTTTTCCAGCTACAGCAATGCCAAACAAGCAATTTTTACAAGTTATGAGGAGCTGGCAATCGCGTTTTTTTTTTTTTTTTTTTCATAAGCTGGCGGTATTTTTAAAACGACAGAGACAGTTTTAAATGTGTCTTCTTTTCGCATACAAAAGGGAGTAGAAACAACTTTTAATAGTTATACATAGGGACCCCTGTTTTTCTCGGAAACAAGTTTTCCCCGCTTTGTTCCGGCGTCTTACGTGGAAATCTGCAGTTCTGCTTCGTGGTCAGTGATTGGATAGTTTAACTCTCACGAGCCGTGGGATTCTAACGGCAAATCATAGACGCGTGATGTTGCAGGAACTTTATTGTAATTGGCTCAGTCAAATGAGATACGGCTCTTCACATAGACACGATGTCAATAACAAAGCGCAGTTGCAGATGTGCACGAAAGGCACTGAAACAAAGTGAGGCAAAATTATTTTCGCGAAAAACAGGGGTCAGTACTACTTTACGTACCACGTTACAGAGGAGCTCATACGCCAGCTCCAACTACTAAAAAACTGCCTACCTGCGCGTTAGGCGCTCAGTAATGATGGAGACACAAGGGCGACCTTGAAACACGCATCAAATGTCTCATAGTTTCAACGAGCCAAACTCCGAAATAGCGTGAGGTTCCCGCCAAACTGTTATTACTATGGGACATTAAGCAGTGACCATATAATGTTAACTGGTAGAAAGTCTGCAACCACGTTCATTGCACATCGCAATCTGAGTTTCACATACATATCCGGTTATTATTTTTTGAAGTAACTACGGCAGCTGAAAAGGTTTATTTTAGCCTTGTTAGAGGGGTTAGAATCTGTGTTTTTAATGAGCATAGTGTCTTCACAATGACGTTCTGACCTTGTCTGAAATTTGTTTTCTTTTCGTACGTTGGCACAATGGACACACGTGGAATTGTTTAGTAGAAAAAAACTGTTTACGAACACTGTGAAAAATTTTAAGCGTGAGGTAGGCGGCCCCCTTAATGGCACAAATTTACAAATACACTACGGCATATTTTTACGAAAAGTGTCCTAGCTATGCTTATTTTAAAATGATTGCGTACAATGATATGGTAACTGCTTACAAAACGATTTCCATAAAATTTCCATACTACTACTAAATGTTTGTTAATTTTTATGTTGTTTATATTTCCACTTTGCAGCCATGTTTGTAAATCAATTTGGACAATATTAACACGCCTAATTTCGTGGCCATGTCGCTCGCTAATGGATATAAAACTTACTGACAGCGAAGTAAGGTATTGAACAGGTTGTGTTAGTGTCTTCTAAGTCACTCTGTTCAAGAAAAACAATTGTAATGTCTTGTCTTGTCTTTCTCAAAATAATAATGTATATATTGTGACTTACGACTACTGGTATAATCTTGATGTACGACTACATATTATATCACAACTTCTGTACTAGATTTGTCCATCCTGAGCTAAAACGTTTAAACCTTAAAGTTGAGTTAAAAAAGGACTACCCTTGTAATGGAGGCTGTCATGTCATCGCCAAAAATATCACTATACGATTAAAATAGCAAGATAAATGTGCAGCGACGTAAATCGCAAAAATCACATAACGTTATAAATTGCAAAAAAATTGCAAAATATCGCGCTGCGCCGAAAAATAAAATGTAGGGTGCGGTGTAAATGGGAGATCCCTGAGAAAACCCGTCGACCAAGGTCATTCTTCGGTACGATTAGCACATGTGAAAAAGCGGGGTCGTTCCCGTTGTGAACAGAGCCCGGATTGCCTTGACGAACTCGCTTAGAGTTAAGGAAAAAACGAATATGGGTGTGATACAAATACTTCGCGAACAGTGTCTGACCAAGAGTAAAATAAGTGAGATGCGCATTTACATTCGTATGGTAATCATCTGCCCACGTCGTTGAAAGTTGTGCAGAACTTTGACGAAAGATAATTCGAAACTATTCAACATACATTGGTGACGTCTGCTTAACAATGTCACAGAAAAAACTTTACACGTGTATACACCCTTTTAAGATCCGCCATTATTACACAAAGCTTATTTTCTCGCAGCTGAATATGCCTAAAATAAATGTTTGTTCATGTATGATAATGTTGGCTCAGAATATTTAAGAATGACTAGGCGCGTACAACACACATTTATCTCAGATATTTACTTCGTGAAGTAATAGGGTCACCACTGAATGTCTTATAAAGGTGAGTTATAGGCGAGAGGACTGCGTACCAGTTCAGTGATTGCGCAGGGTAAGGCATGATGCATGTGCTTTTTAGACATCTCGGCGTCCACATTTCTATAGGCTTTAAATGCGATTTTTAGTACCTTTGGAGTAATAACTCAATCCGGATTGAACTAGGAGTGAATTGAAGAATCTCGATTAAAATTTTTCTTTAAACACGTTACTACTGGACTGAGCTAAGAATGGAGTGAGTAAGCCAGTCCATTCGGCGAGGTGGACTGGAGCGTAGGATCTGGACTGAATGTTTACTTTAAGCACCCATCGGACTGAACCGAATGAAACCGAAGCGGTCACCATATTGAATCGTTTATTTAGTTATGTAAGAGGTTAGAATCATCTTGGGCTAGTTAAAATAAACTGTTTTGTGTTATAAAAATAAATGGAAGAGCCAAATAAATAAAAATTCCGACGAACAAATTTAAACAAAATATCTAGCAAATATTCGCTTCTTGATTTTTGACAATAATTTTTTATTTAGTTCAATGTTTTGCAAAGAGGTGTCTCTAGACACGGATCCAGCCCATGTTTACATGCCAATATGGATAGAAAATTTTACTATAAACGCTTTTCAGTCTACTTGCCCTTTAGGTTCGCTCCGTGTTAAATTCAGTTGAAGTTCAGTCCAGTCCAGGAATTTTAGTAAAAATAACTATTTGAAAGCCCGCTTGTATGGAGTTTCATGCCATAAAACTGAGCTACGACAAGTGCGGAACTGATAGTCGTAACATACGACGTATCTCTGCTACTCGCAGAACTCTGAAGTACTGTGCAAGTTGTCCGTTAAACTGTCCTTTCTACGAAAATGTCCACATATCGTAATTGTTGGAAAACCTGTAGCCATTTTTTCCTGTTTATACTGCTTTTGCGTTATTATTCCTTAATCCTGAACGAGAGCCGATATTGCAAATCTGTTTGGCAGATTCGTTTAAAATATTCCGTACCCTGTTAGGTCATTTGTTCACGGCAGCAAGTACTATAGTTTTATATGATTATGTAATTAACGAAATATTTGCCGATTGATTTAATAGCAGAGCCATGGTTTTGTCGCGAAAAGATTTCTGTACCACTTTGTTTCAGTGCCTTACGTGCAAATCGGCAGCTCTGCTTTTTGGTTATTGGCAGCGCCTTTGTTCATACACGTCTCACATTAGACTGCACCAATCAGAGTAAGACAATTGTGGTACAATACGTCTGTGATTTGCCAGCAGAAACCCAAGACAAGCGAGAGCTAAAACAGCCAATCACTCACTATGAAGCAGAGCTGCATATGTACACGTAAGATACCGAAACAAATTGACGCAAACATCTTTTCGCCATAAAATCGTGTCTTTACTTGTTAGTCGAAACTACGTATTTTCTTGTCTTGAAAAAGTCGTTCTCACTGCGAAACCATTTCAAACAAAACTGCCAAACAGACTGATCTGTAATATCTGCTATCGTTCAACCTTAAAAAGTGACTATCTCAGAAATAGTAAAAACATGGGCGTATGACGTTAAGCACATACACTGTTTTATGTCACAATTTTTCCTATGTCTGATTTGTATATTTTGAAGTACGATAGTCTCAAAAGGCCGTTTACAGCAATTCTTAACACAATGTTGGTTCATAAAAATGCATAAGGCAATGTTTTAAGGTTTCGAAACGATGTTTCTAAAGAGTTTGGTACTTTAGCAATGTCATTGCGCACTCGTCTAAACTGTGGATTCATAGATTAGTGTACTTATCTGACGCGAAAAATTTCCTAACAACGCACTTATGAACAAAATGCAACAGATTTGTAGCGTGAACCATGGAGAATCATTAAACTGACTCATTCTTGTACAGAGCATTGGATATACGGACACACAGTGCTGCCAAATCTATTCCATTGCATCACATCGATGGGTTTTTGTTATTATTATCGGCTACTGAAGACCGATAATTATACTGAATATTTTTATCGTTATCGAAAGCGCAGTTTACAATCTCATAAATATCTCACAGAATCTATTCCTATCGTGCATGAATTAAAATACCAGATATTAAATGTAATGAATAATTTTGAAGTATATTTCTATGACTAGCAATTTTGTGCAGACAGAATATTTTGAACGGGGTATTTAGCAACATGTAGTACATTATAAAAAAAACAAGTTAAGCAACACATACCACAAAGCATATGAACAATATTCAAATATTAATATTTAGGAAGAGGAAGTTTCCAAAAAAATGCACCACTTTGTTTCAGTGCATTACGTGCACGTCTGCAGTTCAGCTTCGTGGTCAGCGACTGTAAGTTTTAACTCTATCCCAATTCACAAACGTGTCGTGTTGCACTTAACATTGTTCTAATCGGAACTGGCAAATGAAAGAAGCTTCTACACAAATGCATACAACCAATAAACATAAGGCAGAGCTGCAGATGTGAAAGTAAGGCATTGAAACAAAGTGGCGGAAAAATCTGTTCGCGAATCCTTCCGATCTGTGTTTGTATTTATCATTGTACAATCCCCCATTACGAGATATTTTGCAAGACGATATTGTCTCATACCACATATGCCAAACACTAACTGGACGGTGTTATACGGAAAGGAAACACGCCACTGCAGTAGAACTTCTATGTCAAAGAATACTGTGTATTTGTAATAACAACTTGGTGTAAATAACTTTGTCTTGTGTCTTTTTGTGTCCAAATAATAACATTTAAAACTTGATTTTCTATTAAATTTTTCGCACAGTCTCCTACGTTGTACTATTATAGCAAAATAAGGGGCCGCGACGGCCGGTTGGTGAGACCGCTAACCTTTCACCTAGGCAATCCGGGTTCATCCCCGGATTTTCGCATGTGGAAGTCGTGCCGGTGATTTTCTCAAAGCTTTCCCGTTTCCCCCGCCCCCTCCTTATTTCGGTGCTTCTCCCTCGTAGGTCCTCATTTCATGTCATTTTTCAGGGTGTGCAGATAACCTAATAGCTCCCATTCATAAAATCTGCATTCAGGATGTGATATCCTAGCCCTAAAGTATCCTCCTAATACGATATTTATTTTTTATTAGAGAATTACCTATTTTTTTGAGTTGGTTCCTTGCTTTATAACACTGTCCAATTGTCGCACAGTTACCGGTGTGTCGGTACACGGCACCCAGCAGTGTGGCGAGGTAAGTGAAGGGAGACGGCAGCAGGAAACAACACTCACAGAGTTGTCGAGCCACGTGTAGACAGCATGGCGCAGTGCAACCTTGCTAACACGCAACCTCTACAAAACTCGCGCACACGAGAAAGTGTTTGTAGGCCGACACAAGTGTTGCGTGACGGAGTACATACATTATAGCTATAGGCACATTAAAATACGCAGCAAAATTATTATTTTCACAAATCGTTACATGGTCGCTAGACGTAAATTAAGGTAGTATGAAAGGGAGGAAAACCACTTCGTTAGACGTTTTAAACTAATAATAATAATAATAATAATAATAATAAATAAAACGATGAGACTCACGAGTACAGTTAGGTTATTAGGTTTTAACCTCAAATATAGTTTATATTAGTATCGGCTTATCATCTCTTTGAAGCATTGGGAGGGGGGGGGGGATAAGTGAGACGTTCTGAATTTTGGTTCCGGTTTATTTCAAGAGTTAGGCAACGTTAGAGCATAACGTTTGCAGGAACGAAGTTCTAAAATTCACTTTCGTCAATTCCGCAAACAAATTGTATGGAACGGCTACATTAGTGTAATGGTTAAATTGCCAACCAAGTCATAGTAAATAGCCTATACAATACTGCAAAGGAATTTCAAACTTAAATAGTACATATTTTCTAATTTCAAGTTGACAATGACTTGATTGTCAGCAAACAGCAACGAAATCCATCGCGGTGTTTTCTTGCTTGCTGTTAAAGTTGTCCTTGAGAGCGAATGTTATGTCTTTGATGTGACTCATAACTGGAAACATACACATTTCTGCTCTCTGTCACACAGAATGTTCTAATACTCTTTATTCTTGATACAACCGCACCTTGACGCAGCCAACCACTTCACTTCTTATTAGTTACGATGTCGTGCACCTGTTACATGAAAACTCACTTCTTTGTAACTTGGCGTGTCTGAATGAGGAAGTGAATGTCCAGACATATTAAATGTAAGTATTGCACGTATAATTTCTTTGGAAACTCTGTCTCAAAATAATGCACTATTAAAAAGTGGGCAAATTTTTCAACATATCTTCCTGGCTTATGTGTAGAGACATGAACTTTTCGCGAAAAGAATTTTGCCCCACTTTGTTCCAGTGCCTTATGTGCACGTCTGCAGTTCTTCTTCATAGATATTGGCAGCGTGCCTTTGAACTGTGACGTTTCTCATTTGACAGTACCAATCACAATAAGGTTACTGTAACACCACACGTCTGTGATTTGCGTGTAAAACCCCACGACACACGAATGTCAAAGCATCCAATCTCTGACCGTGAAGCAAGTCACTGACACAAAGTGAGGCAAATTTCTTTTCGCGAAAGTTCATGTCTCTACTTATGTGAAACTAACGTTGAGTTTGAGCAATCATTACAGTAGAATTTGTATTCAGGATAAGTCGTCAGCTCATTGAATATCTTCGGCCAGACGTTTCTTATGAAATTTTAGTTAGAATGTGTGACAAAGAACTCACGGACCCATTTATAATGACAGGAAACCATTGTAATGATGGAGTTGAAATAATGAACTATATTTATTTACACTGCAAATATCTGTTCTCAATATACGAATTTTTGTAAGCGTGCAAAAAATCTGAGTAGTACGTAACTATCCTTGTTGGCATACTACATTTCGAACTTGTTAAAATATGGTTTAACACTACTTCAAAAGTGAATAAATATTCTTCGTAAATCATTACGTAAATTATGACAACGTGCTATAAATACGATATGCGACAGGTAAAAGTGTTATCTCTGTGTGGCAGTAAAGAGTGTTGAAACTGCGTGTATTAAAAAAATGGTAATGTCTGGAAACTGATGTTCAGCTAGTACATAATCATTGGCGAAGACTGGTTGAGTTTCAGAGGAAGCTTCACTTGATTAGTAGATTCAATGTCTTATGTGCAAAATTCAAGCAATGTTATGTTACGGGAATTTAGGAATTCACCCGTATAAATTTGTAATACATCGGTGTAAAAAAATTTACGTATGTAGTTTGGGGTAAATAGTGAATAAACCCTGTGTTTCTGAAGGACAGAGGCTCTCTCCCTCTGGGTGAGAGAACCGTCGTCTTGGTGACGCCAGAAAGGGGTTGTCGAGAGCCATCCATCAGCTCATGACGTAAGGATGGGGGAACAAGACTGACTCTCTGGACTGTGAAAAATTCCAGAGCCGAGCTTATTGTCTGGTGTGAGAAGGAGGCTAGCCCTGAACCCCACGTAGCGTAACTGACTCTCTGCTCAACCCCACACCCTTTCCCTCTGCCTTTAGAGACACAAAACAAGCAGAGCCACACCAAGGGGAAAGAAACCGCCAATCAGTGGCCGAACAGGCCATACAATGTTAAATATTTATTAAGTAATGTAAAGGGTTTTAATTTAAATTTTGTGATAAGTTTACGTTAAGTGTGTGTTGTAAATAATTATGTAATATTTGAGCAAACGAGAATAAAGAAAAAATAAATGTCGGTACCGTCAGGAGCTGGAAAGGCAAAGTTATGGGGCGTGGCCAGTGCGAGAATGAGAGCACACCGATTGGCTGGCGAAGTTAGGCGCGCGGAGGTGCGAGTCGCCAGCAGAGACGCGTTTTTTCAGAGTTACTCTGTCTTGAGAGCCCTGTGTGAGCAGACGCGGGATGACCACGTAGCAGCCCGAGGTTGCATTGATAATTAAGTAGGGCCCGGTAGTTTTAGCGAAAAGATTTTTGTCCCACTTTGTTTCAGTGTCTTAGGTGTACATCTGCAGCTCAACTTCATGATTATTGGCAGAGTGGTTTTGTGCAAAGTCGTTATTCATTTGACTGTGCCAATCAGTACATGGATAACTGTGACACAACACGTCTGTGATTTGCGGGTTTAACCTCCAGACGTTGTATGTTACGGCATCCAATCACTGACCACATAGCAGAGATGCAGGTGTGCACGCAAGGCACTGAAACAAAGTGCTGCAAAAATCTTTTCGCGAAAACTACCGGGCCTTAATAATAAGATGTCGGTACTAAAGAACGCAAGGCCACGCTTCCGAATACCGAGGTTTTTCCGATGCCAGGTGAGCGCCAGGGAAAAAAGAAAGGACATTGATTTAATGTAAAGTGATCCTTTAAGAGTCATCCATAACATTAACGTCCGAGTTTCTAAAGAGCTATAGCCTAAAGTCTCAAGTGGAGAAAGAATCGATAGCAGTTTCATGGTCAGTGATTGGATGAATACGAGTGACACGCTACAAAATCGTTCACACTCTAAATCTGAATGAGTGAATATTCATTTGTTCACGCCGATGGATGGAGCAGTTTCAACAAACTGAATCAGTGAGAAACCACTGTGAAGTCGGTGACTATTCACTGAAGAGTGCCAACATTGTACAAGTTAATTAGTGAATGTCCGCAGATTTTCCAGAACTTTTTCACTGATTCAATAAGTGAAAACTGTTCTTTGAAAACAACTGAAAAAATCTGTGAATATTCACAGATTCACTTGTGAGAGGTTGGCACTCTTGAAGGAAATCAGCGAATATTCACAATTTAAACCTTGACTACTTACACTGATTCAAATGGTTGAAACTGCTCCATCTATCAGCGTGAATAAGCGAATATTCACTAATTCAGATGTAGAGTGCATGCGCTAGGCTATTAAGAGTAACGTGTACCTGTTTCAAATTTCCGGGTCTGACACGTGGGGCCAGCGGAATGATAAGTGCAAGAGTAGCACGTTCGACGAGAAGCATATCACTTCTATTCACAGCGCGCCGAACTCTCGTGCAAGGATGTGAATTCAGGTGGTGACCTTAAAGGTCAACGCTTGCATTTCGTTAACTTCACGAATAGAGGTGGTATTCTCGGTGGTACAGCAATCTAAAAAAATCCGTTTATAACTATTTTGTGAGACCTGAAAAAATGTCTCTAACAGGCATACTAAAGTTTTAAAATTTTAGGAATTTGCTGGAATAAAGGCTTCAATGAGCTTAGGCCTATCTTCCACCAAACAGTATTTCGTGTTTCATTATGTCCATAGGAGACACACACTAATTTTTATGCCGATATCTTTAATTCTTCACTAAGTTATGAATTTTTGTCTTGACCTGGGCTAGTATCACTATGGTATAAATAATTGCTGTTTTGTCTTTGACTGGGTGTATAGTAAATACTATAAATTCGTGTAATGTTAGTAACTACTGCTTATTGGTATTCAGAGAAAATCATGTGAGTGAGACGTGAAGTAAAAGAACAAAGAATTTCTCCAAAACATACAGTACATCTACCATTATCTTATAATGCCATTTTCTTATTAAGGCCTCACTTCCAGCCAGCTCCTCAGTTACAGAATTGTAGTTTCAAGTGAGTGTTTTTGTCTTAGATAAACAAGATATAAATAATTTAATTAAGCGATTTCGCTTAACAAAGAATGCGAATGACATGCCACAACATCGTCCATGCGCCAGGAGAAGATTCTCTTAACTTTCTCTTGTCTTGCGGTTTTTCTGGCTAGTCACAGATCTGTGGCGTTACAATAACCTTATTCTGACTGACGCAGCCAAATAAGAGACGTGTATTAAAAAACCCACCGAACCAATAACCGAGAAGCAGAGCTGCAGATCTGCACGTAGCACACTGACACAAAAAAAAAAAAGGTTAATAAATATTTTCGATACCAAATAATGGTTCTTTCAGGTACCGGGCACGCGAGACTCACGTGAAAAATTGAAAGGGTGTACAGTTTCGTTAGGGAAGTAGGGTCTACGGGCCAATGTGCGAGGGTCTGTGGCCATCAGAAAGGAGGGGGAGGATGTTGTATAACTTTATGGGGCCTGCACCCATAGATCGAAACGTAATATGAGGATTAGCATCCTCAGGCCTGCGGCCCTCAATCCTAATGTAATATGAGAGTTAGCAGGACTCGGGCCTGCGGCACTCGTTCCTAAAATTAAGTACGGATACTAATGTGTCAGAGTAGTTCACAGTTAAAAGCGCAGCTCCGTAGGTCAAACGGTTAAAAAGTTATAGGCCTTCGAAGTTGGACCCCTTTAAAGAAAATTGGGAATATATTTTTCCTAGAAATTTATTTTCTTGCTGTACTTTTGATACTGTTTTTAACAAACCCAAAAACCTATGGGTTTTGGATTAAAAAAAAATTGGGAGCATCCCAATAAAGGTGTGCTACTTAAAAATAAAAAGAATCAAAGCTTGGAAAATACGTTTAGGGTATCGAAGAGTTAAGTACCCGTACCAAATTTTAAGTCGAAATCTCGAACAGTTTCGATTCTACAGTCATTTATGTTCGAAAATGTCGAAAATGTACCCCTTCGTAACCTTATCTCCTTACAGAAAGTGGGAGATAGGGGGCTGTTTAAGAGGGTTTCCAAAAAATGGAAGATGGAAGAAGTGCAGAAAATATCTTGCAACAGCGTAACTTTAACGGTTCGGGCGCCTCAAAACCCGGGCAATGTTTGCGAAAAACGTCCGATTTATCATATTGATTTGTTAGATTAGGCAATAAATTTTGATCACGTAACATAAGCACGCGCAAACGAATCACATTACAAAAACAGTGATTGGATAATTAGTTTCTAACCTCTGGCACACTAAAGTCGGCAGAGTGTACCTACACATACAAATCTGATGGTCCCACAGACAACTCACAGTTGTGTATGATATTGCTAAGCAACGCTTCTCTTGGTACACATCCGCTCTTAGCCACTGCATACAATTGAAGATACACGTGGACAAAGTTGTTATGTTGAAAAGTCAAAGTTCTGAGTAAAGTGGTGCTAAAGTTTGTTCCAGCTATGCCGAAAAATGCAACATAACTAGAGATGATGGTGTATGGCGAAACAATTTTGTCAACATACCCTTGAAAACATTGTAGTTTCTTGCAACTCGTTTGATTGGGTGATATACTTCGGATACAACGTAGCTGTCTGCAGACCAATAACAAGCATCAAATATTACTACTGGGATTCTTATTGGGTCATTCTAATAGAGTAACAGCTCTAAGTTCAAGCCAACGTCAGTAATCTTCCGGTAAGCTTAACGTGTGTTGAAATCCAGCAAACAGTCAAGTTTTCCTGCGATAAACCATCAGGATGTCTAAACATAACCCTTTCATCCATTGCTGTATCTAGAGACCTGCTAATTTCTGTGAGTTCTGAGTGTTATATGAAAAGTAAGTACACAACGTCTTTATTCATGTAACAAAATTGATTTTTTTTTTTTTAATTGTAAGATAACACCTTCATCCACTTGCGTCTAAAATAATCAGACCCGAAAATTTCGCGAATTCACTTCAGATTTCGTTAGACTTTAAACTTGTGTAGACGTTAATTACTTTCACGATTTGACCACTGTTACTGAAACACTTCCTATAGGACTGTGAACCAATGAAAACACTCACTGACTCCCGCGTTACATTGTCACATGTACAAATGTCCACGAATTGTAACACGGCCAGTAAAAAGTAGCTGAATGTTTACACGGGACTGTTTTGTCCGGCAAGCTGGTCGATAATCCCTCTTGTTTCCGGGTCTTTGTCAGTAATTCTTCAAAACGAAAGAAGACAGGTCAGCGTCCGCACAGTTGAAGAGAGTACGCGAACGTAGAAACAGCCGAGAAACAGTCGCACAGACAGGATGGGTAGACGGACGGACGAGGAAAATCCTTCTCCCGCCGTTTCAAATCTCCTCGTCAAGTTCTTTTTGTTTGTTTCGTCTCTGAAGATTACGTACTGGCAGCCTTCTTCATTTCGAGCGTGGCGTTTTATATGAGTGCTTGACCCGTGACCTTGCACGGAGATCATAACTGCTCACGAACATTCCTTCCCTCCCGCAATTCTTACCTCGTCGAGGGTATCATCAAGCTAGCCTCGGGCCTTTAACCTGCTGTGACCTGTGTTGTGTGCCGCAAGCTACTACACTTGCCCACGCAGATATTCACGTCAAACTGCTTGTGTTTGCTTGTTGCGGGAAATGTATTATTTCTAGAGACGATGGATGGCTAGGGACTGGAAAATGTCGCAAATTCAATGACCTGCAGTCTAGAATCTATTGTACTATGCATACTCAAGCCCCGACTGTTAGTCAACTAGCTGCTACTCAGAGGAACAGCAGACAATGCACGAACAGACGGGGCTTGAATATGCATAGTACTATGGATTCTAGCCTACAGGTAATTGAATTCACGAACTTTTCCAGTCCCTATGGATGGCATACCGCGAAAACGTTTTGGGCCAACATACCTCTGAAAAAGCTGTACTTCCTGCAACATATATGGTTCATATGATATACTTCTAACACAACGTAGCGGTCTGTAGACTAATAACAGGCTTCAAAAATTAAAATATCGGGATTCTTATTGGCTCAGTCAAATAGGGTAATAGCATCAGGTACAAGTTGAACCCAGTAATCTTCTGGTAACCTGAACGTGTGTTGAAATCCAGCAAACAGTCAAGTTTACCCGCGATAAAACATCATATCTAATTATGTCCGTCGCGATTATTAGAGCTCGCGGTTTTTGGTGAAATTAATTATGCAGCAATTAGTTTCAATGCCTTTAAGTGAACATCTGCAGCTCTGCTGCGTGATTATTAGCAGAGTGTATTAGTGCACAGACATAGCTAATTTTAATGTGGTAATCATTACAAGGTTACTGGAACACTACATTTATGTTTTATACTGGTAGAACCTCGAGACGCTGAGAGTCAAAACCATCCAATCACTGACCATGGACCAGAGCGTGACCTTGAAGCGCCATTATGGGAAAACTGGCTGAGCTAAATTATTTTTTTCAGTGGAAAATGTACTCCCAACTAAAGTCTACAAAACCAACACTATTTCATACAAGTATAAAACTACTATTATTCCCCATCCCTTAACTATAGTTAATTAGTATACTTGGGTGCTAACATTTCATTGTTTCACTTTATGTGTTCTGTTTGTTTATGCCTACTAAATTGTTTTCATTTCTCTCTTTATACGTACTGTCATTTGCTAGTTCACATATATTTTATTAAAAGTCAGAAGCGAAAAATAATGCACCATTTATCAATAGAGAACAACAGTGTTCATAAGAAAGTACAATAAACCAATAAATATATTTTACAAACTACTTTCGAACAAATACAGATTCTAGTGTATTTGCTTAAGGTCCTTTACAAGGGAGAAAATCTTGAGATAAAGGTGAAAAGAACATAATTAATTAGTACCAACGTTGACCGCCAAAGCATACATAACTCTTTCTACCTACAGCTTTACTTGTGGTATAGTCTATAGAGTGCCTTAAATCAGAAACAATGTCGTAAAAACTGAAAATAAAAGGACTCAGAAAAACGTGCTATTCGATTAGTTGAACTTGAACCTTTCAGCAAAAATTGAAACATTAAAACCAAGCGAGGTTCTACTACACGCATGATAGTCAAGTCTTACCTGCAATATACTTAAACAGAGTAATTCCTTGTTTTATATTTAGAGATTAAAGTGAAGAGAAGAAATTTTGGTCAGCAATTAACATATTTACCTTAAGTGCTGGTGGTCAGGGTGACGTGTGAGTATGAAGCAGCCCCGGAATGGAAGGACGGGTGAAATGGGATACTTGTAGTTTACATCTTCATTGACAGTACTTTTTTTTTAAATTTGGTAGGCCAGTTGGTTTTAGTGGAGTGCAAAATAACATAAAATGCAAATTTTTTACGTTAATGAGTCATTACACAAAAACTGAAAGAGATAAAAACAATTCAATAGAGCTAAAAGTTTCCATTTGTGTCTAAAAGAACAAATAAGGGTGCGTGGTACAAATATAAAACTATAACGTTTAACACGAACGTTTGGTTGGTAACAACGCCCTTCAATAATACCTGATGTACTGTATCTCCACAGAGGTAGATCAGTTGAATAGTGTGATATGTAGGAGTGATAAACATTTCTCCTCGCGTTCGGTAAATCCCGAGTTCAACTCCAGTCTCCCGCCATCCCGATTTAGACTTCAATGTAATTTTGGAATAGCTCCAGGACAATACGGGGATACTTTCTTAACAAAGGTCATGGTTGATTCCTCTCCCAGTTCCTGTTATTGTGTCGAGTTTTGGGCTACTGTCACTTGCAACCTTGCTGTCGACAAGACGTCAAGTCCTCCTACTTTACCTTTCCACTGAGTAGCCTCCTTCTTCCAAGGCTGCGAATACGTTCAAGCTTCGAGGGCACGTTAAAACCAGTAAACAAACACTTTTTCCTCATGACACTGAACGGTACTGAGATTAATCCTGGTAAAAACTTAAGTAGAAGAGTTGTAGTTAGCAGCTGCCGCGCTTACGTCAGGTGTAAGGAAGATATACACTGAACACCTGCAAGAAGGAAACTTACGCAGGTAAATTACATACAAAACAGACGGGGAAGAATTAACACCACAGCTTAAATTATACGCGCAGGCAAACTGACAACGTATCCGGAAACTCTTCAATTATAATACTCGTGTAAACGTTCCGCATTAAAAACAAGTAAAGCTACGACGTACTGACTACACGTGAAAATATGTACACTAATAAGCACGGAGGGAAACATGCCAAAATAATTTTATACAGTCGTGGATGTGGCGTTTTAATTTTATAGTAGACATAAAATATATTTGTGATGTAGACGACTTGTTTATCTGTACATTTTACGGATTAAAGTTGTACATTTGAATACATACTGACTGTATTGATTTTCCTGATGACATATGCGTGGTAAAATTGATACCTAAACGAACGTGGCTGTTCATTTGCCAACGATTGTTACAGTGTTACGTTTTGTGACGGTTATCACTAGGGCCCGGTAGTTTTCGCGAAAAGATTTTTGCCCCACTTTGTTTCAGTGTCTTACGTGCACACCTGCAGCTCAACTTCATGGCTATTGACAGAGTGTTTTTGTGCAGAGTCGTTATTCATTTGACTGTGCCAATCAGTACACGGATGTCACACATCACGTCTGTGATTTGCGGGTTTAACCTCCACACGCTGGTTGTTACGGCATCCAATCACTGACCACATAGCAGAGATGCAGGTGCGCACGTAAGGCGCATAGAGCTTTCGCTTGTAATATTGTAAGCCAATAAATAATCGACTGCATCCAGAGCGTGTACAGGACTGAGCAATCTAGGCTACTGCCAGATGAATCCGCGAAATTTGACGTACCTCTACTTATCACCTTCCTCGTTTCCGTGCCTTAAACAAAAAAAAAAGCTATGGTCCATACAATTCTTAAAACATATTATCGTCTCGGTCAGTGCTCGCCAGGATTTGATCGCAATACCGATTGTTTTAGCTCTGGTCACTTTTTAAACGCAAAGTGATTTTTATTAATCGCTTATGACTAGAGATGGTGAAAATTCGCTAGAATCATTTCTGTCAGCATGTTCTCCGATCAGTGTAGCGTGCTGCGCCTTTTGTGCTTGAATGGCGGTTATGTGTGGAGCCGGGGATTTTTCGTGAAAATATTTATACAACATATTGTGTCAATGCATCACGTTCACATATGCACCTCTGCTTCACAAGAATCCTTCCTCAGTTTGTTTCAGCAAATTACGTGTTCATCTGCGACTCGGCTTCTGGTCAGTGATTGGATGTTTTACTATCAAGCGTTTTGGGTTTCTTCCCCCTAATCACAGGCGTGAGGTGTCGCAGGGACCTTTTTCTCACTTTCACAGCTAACAGAGAGACGTCCATGCACAAAGACAAACTGCTAATTACCACGAAGCATAGCTACACCTGTGCACTTGAGGCATTAAACACAAATTTCGCACTGTTCTTTTCACCAAACATCGCCGGCTTTAGTTATGTGAAACGGTTTATCTGTTTACAAACGTATCACAAGCGTTCAGTCGTGTGGCACTAGGGTTAGCATTGTCTCAGTCAAATGGAGACCGGCGAGTAACATAAGAAGATAAATGTTAGAAATGATTACAATGCATTGAAACCTAGCAAACAGTCAACTTTGCTCAAGATAAGTCACTATCCGTACTGACAATGTAAAGCGGGAATATGAAAGTGTTTTCTCAATTGTTTGGTATTGTCTCGAAGTAGAGCAGGAAAGACTTCTAAAGAAGACTCTACAATCATCTGTGTGCACTAATAACATCTGAATGTTCAGATACTGCCGATTCGGTTGGAGGGCAATGTTGCCACGTCTTGTGGCTGTACGAACGTCAAACACGAAAGGTTTCATATACGTATTGACTGTCCGGTCTGCAGAATAATGTCTACTTATGCTATGGGCAGCGAGCAACTGAGGAAACCCGCACGTGTGTAGATATGTTGATGGGGCAGAGTCCTGAAAGACATAAGTACCCAAGGAGATCAGTGCCTTGCATAGATAAGAAAGTTAGTCATCATGTTACCGGTATATATTTTACGCAACTACACGTCGCAGCTGTGACACACTGAACCTCGTATACTGCAAACATGTTAGCCACGAATCATTGTGAGGAAATTATCAAAGAGTACCTTAAATATTTAGTATAATTTGAATAACTGTGTGGAAGAAATTTCTGAACGTTGTAATATATTTCACGAGCTGGTATTAATTCTTGATGTCATAATATCTAACCGGAAATACCTGTGAATTTTTCACAGTTCGGGAAGCCACGCTAGAATATTTTATTTTAAATTACCTTTACACCGGATGATATAACCTGTTTGTTACCTGTGGCTTGGATTTTACTTCCGTGTCATCAAGACATACGTATTAAAACATTTATAATTACGAACCCTTAGATTAAGGTGAAAATATTTTCACACCTACCGTACACATCTTCATCTATGCTCATGTTCAGTGTAGACTGAATGTATGTACCATACATTTAATGCGGGGGTAATCTATTTCGACAATAACAAGTACTGAATGTTTCATTTCTGGCTTACTGAACTAGCCGAGAACTGCTCTCGTATGGCGTGCAATAAAAATAACTATCTTAACTATTTCAATAGAAGTGGTCGCTAACGCCAAATACTCTGGGCAGCCTACAGCAGACCCTTTTGCCTTTAATCCAACTACTCAGCAATAATCGATTCACGACGAATGGTATCACGTTGTGCCTACCGCCGCCCCTATTACCCGATACGATTAGCTGAAAAGTAATCTATAAACATTAGTTCTCCCCCGACAACCGTGGCCAAAATTCCTCGACCTATCTCCATTTTCGCGGTTTTTTCCTGTCTTGGCGGGAAGCCATCCTCTCAGGCCAGTGGTCACGAGGGAATGCCCCCGGGAAATCAGTAGCGAACGTCCTCCGAAGCCCCGCCCTTAGAGTACAGATTTCGTCTTAATCCACTTCGCCTCCTTTTATTTATCAAATACCTTTAAAAGACAATCAAAATATTAATACACTTGCTTACAACTTGAACATAATATCAAATTTAATTATTCCCTTGTTTTCTTATATTTATTATAAATATTTAACGTAGTAACTCCTCTCTCTGTAGGGCCTTGCCTACTCTCCGGAGGAGAAGGAACATAGGATGAGGAAAATACTATCGCCTCCCTTTCCGCACCTACTAAACTGAGGATAAAAATGTGTGTGTGAGTCAACATTTACTGAAATAATATCTGCCACTGTGGATCTATTGAATTAAAAATTCCAGATTTGTTTTCGTTAGGCGATGCTGAAAATATAGATAGGCCACAAGCCATATTTGTCTTAACATTACAATTAATCACCATTATACATCTACAATTCAAAATTTTAAATTAATACCTACTGTTATAATGATGTACGTTACATTGTGATTGGCAGAGCCCGGTGGTTTTCGCGAAAAGATTTTTGCCCCACTTTATTTCAGTGTCTTATGTCCACACCTGCAGCTCAACTTCATTGATATTGACGGAGTGTTTTTGTGCAGAGTCGTTATACACTGTGCCAATCAGTACACGGACAGCTGCCACACAACACGTCTGTGATTGGCGAGTTTAACCTTCACACGCTGGCTGTTACGGCATCCAATCACTGACCACATAGCAGAGATGCAGGTGCGCATGTAAGGCACTGAAACAAAGTGCTGCAAAAATCTTTTCGCGAAAACTACCGAGCCCTATTGATTTGGTGATGTTAACTTTCACGAATTTTGGTGTTCTATTCCCAAAATAACGGACGTGTGGTGTTTTAGTAATCTTATCCTTTAATGGCACAGTCAAATGACTGAAGTCCGAAGACATGCTACCAATATCCATGAAGTAGATGTGCGAATGTGCACTACGGCCTTGAAATAAAGCTGGCATAACTTTTATTCAATAAAATATAATTTCAATGGTCATAATGACGTGGCGAAAACGAGAAGGCAGTATTGACGTCATCGGTGGGAGCTCTGCTCACCGTGCAGTGGATGAGACGCTGGGCACGGAGCGCTCACCTCACATCTGCGCTGTCACTCCGCGGCGACAGGTGGTGGTCCAGCAAAGATATGATGAGTCACTGTGCAAGGTAACCGGCATTTCCTGAGCCCACGCTTGTTGCTGAAGACGTCCAGTGATGCTACTGATGTCACACAGTCTATACTCAGCTCTCCATAGACATGCTGGTGCAATCGTGATGTGGGGAACCCCGCACATTCAAATTCTGCTCACCTGCCAGTCCACACTCGTAATAATAATAATAATAATAATAATACTAATAATAATAATGATATTTATGATTGTGATGATGACAATTGTGTGAAACTATACAAATCGATACACTCCTGAATATGGGAGACAAAGCTGAGCACGTCACACGATCTTTCCAGTATCTAAAGGTGGTTATGCAACTCAATCACATTAACAGTTTGGTTTGCAAGTCGCATCTTAAGGGCGTTGGACCCGTAAATATTTTTTTTTTATATTTGTGCCAAACACTGTTCAACTTTTGCACATCAGATAACACGTCTTTTCCCAAAATAAAAAAAAAAAATTAGGCCCCATAGTTTTTGCATAATCACTCATCAAAGTCACAAAATGGCCATTGCAGTGTAGCCAAAATCAAAAAAAGTAATTAACTAATAAATTCAAAATTACAGTATCTGATAGTCAGTGTATCAATGCATTTTATGACATGGTTGACAAAAGTTAGTTTTAAAAATGTCAGTAGTAGCCAAAAGTCAAAGTTATGCAAAAATTTACTCATTCTCATCAATTTTTTAAAAATACAAAAACGTATCGCTTTGTGTTCACAAAAGTGTCTTGAAGTAGCTCACATCATTAAGAATTAATATGAATAATCTTGTTTCTGCAAAATAATAATTTTTTATTATTTTGGCTACACCGCAACTGCCATTTTGCGACTTTGACAGGTGATTACGCTGAAACTGTTGGACCTAATTTTTTTTATTTGGGGAAATGACATGTCATCTGATGTGTAAAAGTTGACCAGTGTTTGGCACAAATATAAAATTTTGAATTTTTACGGGTCCTACGTCCTTAATAAACTAAAAGTAACAATTTTCGAGGAATAAAATTGCCATCGTAATTTTTAACTGTCCTCATACGTTACTTTAGTACAGCCCTTTTGAACAATATATTTTAATTTGAAGTTAAATTTGATCACAATATTTGACCTTAAGACTGTGGCCTCCAAAAACATAAAATTTGTATCTGACGTATTGAAGATAAGAGATAACCTAAATTTCTTCTTAATGCAATTTTTAATTATAAGGCTTGATGCCAGGCATTTATGTATTTAAAAGGGCGTACTGTTAGACAAATTTTAAAGTGACAATCACGAGTAGTAATCATGTCATTGGGTTGTTATTAACTGTGTACCATCCAGCCAGAAGATAGCGGAATTAGTTTATAAAGTAGCAGAAAGAAAACACATACCATCCCTTACGCGGCTTATTTGCAAATGAGTTAAAACTCTGTATACAGGCCTATACGAGGAATGCGAACGCTTGGGTTGTATACATATGATCGCTTTAAATTTTCTTGTTGACTTGGTTCAATAAGTGCCTAACATTTGACTCCGGCTCACCGTCCTCCAAAAGGTGTCAATCAAATCTTGGCCTAAAAGCACAACGCAAAGAACAATGCAACAATTAAAAATATTGTGGTTCAACACGAAACTTTGGACTTGTAGTTTGATACCGTTTAAAAAATGTAAGGTCATAATAACTTATGTAGATCATCAGACTCTACAAGATGGAAACAAAGTGTCGTTTACCACGTCTGGGGATCGAAGACGAGGTCAAGATAAGTAACTTTTGAATGCATGGAATGTCAATCACTGATCATAACGGATTATTGATGCATGTTCTTCAGTTCACGAAAGTTGAAGTCTGCTATTTCATATATATAAAAAAGGTCAACGTTATTGTATGAACTGCACTTAACTCGCCAGAGTAGCGATGTAGTAATCTTCGTTTAGTACGTGGTGACATAGTCTGTTGCCAAACACGTGCTCTTGTACATCTTCGACATGAAACAGTCTGCTCTTCAACAAATGCCAACGACGTTGACTGATCTGATACTTAGGCCTCGCTTACACATTGCCAGCAGCTCGTTTGCCAGACCATTCCAGTTGGCCACTAGAACCCTGCTACTCGACTTGTATAAGCAGCTCGGAGGACCGTTCACTTGTGTCGAGTAAGTAGCTGCTAGTAGGCCAGTAGAGGGTGTGCGGTTGCAGTACTGTTTACAACAATGTCTGAAGAACGGACATTTCACATGAGAAAAGTAATAAGGTTAGTGTCTTAAAGTTTTGTGTGACAAACTTACGGATATAGTTGATAAAGACGCTAGTAAGGGGAAACTAGTATGGACGAGGTCTTGGATTTTTCGGAGGTGACAGCGTGGAGCTTCAGCAATGTTGTTACCAGAAAAATGCGCATGAATTATGTAAAATATATACCAGGTTGCTGAATGTTTCTTTGTCTTTAGTACTGGACGTTTTTATTATTCCATCCATCAGGTCGAAGCACTTTATTGTTGGGTTGTAGATATCCAGACTTCCTGCTCCACTGGATTTACTCTTGGTAATTTTTGTCGGTTCCTGAGAATATGTCGAACGCATGTTTTTTATGTTTTTTTGGCACATATTTTGCTGTAAAATTTGTTGTAGCTATCTCTTGTGCAATACTTTCATTCGCTGCAAATCGAGCATCTCTATTCTTATAACCCGAACTAAGACAATTCCACAAAACTTCGTTACGCCGATACAGACAAACGAATTAAGTCCACTGTTGTTCGCTCAAACGACCTGCCATCCTAGCTCATGAAACTATATTAAAGTTCACGATATAATACACCGCCACGTGGTATTTACTGTCCAACTGCTGGCATGTGCGTTTACACGTTTCAAGTAGCTCGCAGATACCAAGAATTGGCGCGGTGGAGGAAGGCCAGTGCACAAGTAAAACAAATATTTTTGCAGTAGCTCGCCCTTCCAGTTACTTGAATGCTAGTTGTAAACTCGTCTGTACGAGTAGCTTGCCCAACCCGTTTACACGAGGCAAGTAACTATCTACCAGTTACTACTCGACCATGTTGTGCAATCTACTGTCAACGTGTAAACGAGGCTTTATATAGAATCGTACGCTGGTAGATCACTTCCCCATTAAGGACCTCTCTAGATAGACTGCGTTTGTGTTTGTGAGGCATGAAATCATTGGAGTGGTAAGGGTGCCACTAACCGGCATATATAATGCATAATCGCCTCTCCGCGCAAGCTCATAGCTGGCATGCAGTGCTGTACTATTATCCTTTTTCCTACAGGACTTCAAGCGGTGACCAAATTATTTTATTTGCGGGCAGCATAGTTCAAAGTTAAACGGTATTTTCTATTGTTGTGTTTTTCGAATACGGTGGTTATTTTTCCAGATATCATTTGACCACTGACATTTAGCATGCATGCTACGTTTTTATTAACACAAGTAAGTTTTTTAATATTTAAAAATTAATCATACAGTTAGTATTTTTACCGATACTAAATTTTTAATTTTATCACATGCATGTTACAACTGAGTCAGACCCCCAGCAATTATATTTTTTTCAACATTTACATTTTCTGATCCGTAACATTACCATCTAACAACTGATTCATCACCATCCCACTCCTCGGGAATGGTCGTGAGCATTCGTTCGTCCTCGGCGATGGGCGTAAAGGCAGCACAACACGTGCATTTTTATTGTAGTTTCCTTCCCATCAAAAACCGTCCTTGGAAGAGTGGAGATAATTTGGTCAGCACTTACCGTCCTTGGAAATAAAGCACGGTATGTTTAAGCATTTCAAAACTTACCTTAACTAATGTAAACCAATTGTCACAAGGAACGAAGATTGAAGGGGAGACGTTTAGCTCAGTCTCCAAAGATGAACGAATACAGGAGCAAAGAAATTAATACCACTCAGGCGCTTGTATTTTCAATTAACAACACCGTACCAGCAGGTAGATCAGTCGCTACCAAGAGAAATATACACAAACTTCACCTCGAAGGTTGACATCCATACCGAGCAGACAAAGCCCAGAAATGACAACAGGCGTATACAATAACGGGGAAGGACAGCTGTCAACTCATTTCTAATATTTTTAGGAATGGTATGGATCTGGGTTTCATTTTTTAATTCTATCTACATTAAAATACAGAGTAAGACTTGTGGTTTATTTAGTACTGATGGAATGCATGTATATATGAGTGTAACCTGTAAAAACGTCGTCGGAAGTAGAATGCTGACTAATTACTTTGGACTGTTACAGATGCAGTACCTGAGCTATGCTACACAGAAGTTAAATTTTCAAAAATTAAACCAGAATACACAAATCCGAAACGTCAGCACGACTTACACTGTAAGTCCCTAGAATAGAATGAAAATAGCAAAGTTAATATTGAAGCATTCAGTCTGTAAACCGAGCAGAGTTCTTATGCGTCCAATAAAATACTGAGTCCTAGAATCCTATGTGAGCATTAATAAACTAAGTAATTGATTGCTCTAGCGAACCTGGTCCCTTGACTGAGCAAACATTCTTAACTCCAGCACGTTATTAAAAGGGTGTTAAACAGTTGCCGGAATGTCCAAATACCTGTCGTCTTACGCGAATACATCATAATGTAGTACGAGTACGTTTAGACCGATACAGCGCGAGGCCAATGCAAATTTGGAACCCTTTTCTTTGTTTGACAGGTCTGCAGTTCACGTAGGAAGGTGTTGGGAGTTTTGAGGAGGCAAGAAGGAATTTTTTTTTTTCGGCCCAAATGTTTATAACCAATGAATGCATTTAAATCATATTTGGAGAAAAGTCCCTTATTTCCATAAACTACCGGCTACGAACGAAGGTGATGGTTAACTTTGGTAGTTTCAATTTCTTCGATAAAGCGATGAACTTATTTTATGGGAATGGTAAAACGTCCTCGAATACAACCGTTTTTATTATTTACATATGTATAGTAATTAAATAGCTGACAGATATTTCGAAAACAGGCATTCATGATTGTATTTTTCCTTAATAATGTACTATATTCTCATCGTATATTATAATTTCTAGATCTATATTTGTTTCCGCATTGGTCTTTAAATGTTGCGTGATATTATAATTTTTTTTGTAACTTTATGGGATTTGCGACGAACTGAGGACTTTCGAAGACCACCTTGTCTAAAATGACACAAAAAATTAAAAATTATATTTATTTTAACTTCAGACGTTAATTTTTGATGACAGTGTAATATATATGACATCGTTGTAGTTATTTTCTGTTAAAAGTGGCCGGAAGTATAAATTATCTGAAAAGAATAAAGTAACTATATTTTCAAAAGTACTCACTTTGTCTCGAACCATCTATAAACTATTCCACATGTATATTGGTGCCAATGTACAAAAATTAAAAAAAAAAAAAAACACTTCAAGCAAGGCTAGAATGTAATTTTGAAGACAACTTGCTAATTTAAATCACTGTTTCTAAGCCCTCCCACATAGATATAAACGGTCGTTTCAGACTGCCGTATTTGAAATGTACCAACCCGATGTATGCGAGTATAAGATAGAAACGTGCGCTGAACTTGGCTACGGTCTCTCCATCGTTATAATTAAACGGTCATTACTTAAAGTTCCATAGTAAAATGTATCTGCGGGGAATCTTGCACACTAGTACAGCACGGCGATGCGCTGTTTTGACGCGAGCTTCAAGGTCGTTTTTATGGCTCCGTCACTTCTCAGCCTAGCGTAGGTAGGCGACGCCCTTAAGAGGAGTCCTTCGCGGTGTCCCATTTCCACCTTTGACGCGTAGGAACATCGTAACGATAAGAGCCAGTGCGTTTGACGAGAAGCATATCGCCTCCATTCGCAGCGCGCCAAACTGGGTTTCGTTGTAGTCTTTTTCCTACAGGACTATAAGCGGTGACCACACCATTTTATTTTTTTAATAACTTAGTATGAAGTAAAGATCAACGCATGCCTCTCGCTTTACACCTTACGAATTCAGGTAATATTTTCGGAGTAACAGCAGTCTAAAAAAACGTTTTCAGTCGTTTTGAGAGGCCTGAAAATAATGTTTCTAACAAGCGTGCTGCATTTTTGAAAAAATAGAAACATGGTTTCAAGTGTGTTTTCTCTTCGTAGGTAAACATAATATGAACAACTTAAGCGGTTCCGCGTAAAAAAGCATACGCGTGACACGCGGCAAAGCCATCCATGCGCACGTCGAGGACTGCTCTTAAGGCCATGCGTTTTAGTTTTTTTACATTGGTGTAAAGAACTCGAATTTATTCTTGTAAAGGATTCTACACTAAGTGCAGTCATAAAATGCACAATTCTGTGTAGGTTTTTCTTAAATAATGCACAATTAGAACGCAAAAAAAAAAATAATAAGTTCGATTGAATTTGGCTTGTATTCATAACAAAATTTGCAATACCCTACTATGGACGCAAAATCTAAACAAAAAAAAAGTTTTATTACGAGGAAAAAAATATAGGCACGAATAAATTGATGTCATTGTCATTATCATGTAGGTATTCTTTATATACTGATATTAGGTTGCGTTCAGAAGAATGTTTACTAAATCACTGTAAAACTGATAGATATGGCCTTAAGGCAAGTCAGTTGTTAAATACATAAGTTTATGTTTCTACGAAATAATGATTGTTTTGTAGAAATTTTCCTCTCATGGAAAATTTTTTACGTTTTACAGTATACTAGTGTACACGTTAGGCCATGCCAAAAGTCAAAGTTTACATGTTAACGACCTAACTTTAATGAATCAATATCTTCTGAATTGTAATATTAGGCTATGCAATAGAAGTTATAAAAACATAAACCAACATATTTTCGAATTTATAAAGAATAACGGACAATTAAAATAAGGGATTATATTTTATATTTAAAAAAAATATTATCATCTTTAGTACACAGAAAACTAAAAACAAAACAAAAAAAATAGCGCGAATAAATATGTTGATTTTAACAAATTACGGAATTCTTCCTGATTTCAACGATACGAAGATAAAAGCAATGCGAAATGTCAACTAGTTGTGGTTTGTGTCACTGGGAACCACTGCACATTTACTTCTACGACCCGATGAGCTGCCTTTTTGAGATGTCGATTTGCGCGATAAGGGCTGATAGTAGCGTAACTCTGCTCTTCAATGTCCGTGGGTGACTGCATAAAAATATCTACGAGTGGCTCATTATACATCGACTCGACGCGCTATCTTGTGCATCTGAAGTGTTATTGAGATACGAGTGTATCACGTAAAATTAATAAAAGTGATGTAAATGACACGACTGTTATGAAAATAAAGCCGGGAGAGGCACAGGAGGGGGTCTACCAAAACTTATAATTATTTTAACAATTTTTTTGCATTTGTACGAGGTGTAGTTTGTTTTGCAGACACACATTGTAATTATTTTTTACAGCAATGACAATTTTTTAACTTTCATAGCTTTTGTGTAATGTTACACCCGAGTCCAAATTAGCATAACACGATTTTATAGTAAAACGGAGAACTATGAAATTATTCACACTGAATAAAAGAATTACGCGCTACGCAAAGATATTTACAAAAACCACGTTGAGTTTATTTGTATTATAAAAATTCCAGAATATTGACAATTTTTTATTAAAAAAAAAAAAACCGGAACTTTTTTTTACATAAAAAAAATCTCAATGCGGAATTTTTACTCATATTTTGACGTAGCTCATGGTAATGTTATTCAGCGAGAATTATTAAATTTCTTTGCGTCAGTTGGTTTTCCTTTCTAGTATAAAACAGTTTCTCTCTTGTTATATTTTTTGCTTAGTTTGGGCTTGACATTTAACTGTACAATTAAAAAAGAAACCTAAAAATATTTTTATCTGTGAAAATGACTCAGAATATATGTATACGAAACAACCCCGTAGTCGTACAAATATGAACATTATTAAAACAATTTAATTTTCCGTCGAACTCCTCCCGTAATGAGGACGTGAACGGCCTTAATAGGGAGAGCTAGGTGTTAATGTTTATTTATTTTCTGAAATATCTTCAGTTTTAAAATATTTTTGGTAAATGTGGCAATATTGAGACATAGAAGATTTTTGTGATGAATTTTAGATATCATAATAGTGTTACATGTTTATCTTATATTAGACTTGTAATCATTCTTAAAAGTGAACCATAACCCCTATGCAATGATTATGCTTGACAAATTAATATAAGATTCCATTACTATGTCAAGCAGTTTATCAAGAACATATCTTATGTCTTGTAGAAGAAAATTTTTGGTAATACAGCTTGAATAAACGTTATGACTCAAAAACAAAAATATAAGAAAATTATTTAACGCTCGTTTGTAAGGACACAGTATACAGCAATTTTCATCATCATGTTTTTATTTTTTATTTGTACCAAATATTTTATTTCTTATTTTAAATACAAAATGTTACCAAATTTGGCTCTTACGAAATTTTTTCTCTCTCATAGTTTTCGCGTAATGGCTTGTTAAAGTCAAAATTTGCATATTTCAATTTTAAGGATTACACTAAAACCAACAGACATACTTAAATCCGAAAAAAAAAAATGTAAAGACGTCGCAGGATACAATGTCACGTCTTACATAAAAATAAAGAATAACAATTTTTTGTGTTTAAAAATACTGAAATTAAAAATAATAATTTGCAAAATTCAATAATTTCTTAAAAAAAAAATATTTTGTGGTTTAACACAGCTGAATTTGTAGCCTACAACATCGTTTTTCACTGTGAATTTTTTTCAGGTCGGTAAGTGAGTTGATTTTAGTGTCGCCCTTAAAACGGAAACATGCACATTTTGGCTTTAACGAGCCATTACGCAAAAACTATGCGAGATAAAATATTTTTATAAGAGAAAAGTTTAGTCACATTTTGTGACTGAAACAATAAAAAAATTACTGGTACAAACAAAATAATTAAAACATGGTGATGAAAATTGCGATAGGACGTGCCTGAGGGGCGCTGACAGGAGCGATGTGGTGTTTGGTGAACGTGGTCCGGGATCTTTGACCTGTAGTGCTCGTGGTGGTCCAGGGGATGCTGCGAGTCTCAGAGATTGCTCTTGGGCCACTGACCGCTGCGGGAAATCTCCGCCAGGTCACTTCGCAAGGAGGAGCTGACCTTTACACGCTGAGGATAAAAAAAACCTGTTGCTCGACCCGTCAGTCGGGACTGCTATCATGCGGCACGAAACACAACAGCTTGGAACACAGGGTGTAAATAAATATGTGTAACAAGTCTTCGTGGTAGCACACGATCAAATATCAATATACCCACGGCCAGAAACGCTTTATTAAGAGGGCATGACACCTAATTAAGCCCTAAAAGCCTCTGTGCATCTGTTTAAAAGTGGAGGTTTCTCGGAGGCTGCTCGCAAAAAAAAAAAAAAAAGTTGCATCTCCTGGACAATATTTTTTGGCAAAAGTCTTGGCATACTTTGCATTTATGAAGACCACTCTGAGACGTCGAAGCCTCGTACACTTGATTGCGACACAAGAGATTACTCTTAACAAACGCATCATTCTGTGGAAATGTTTGCTCAAAAAGTTGCCAAATATAATTGACTAGGGACTTTGTTCTGTAGTTTTTCCATACTGACTTTTAAAAAGCACGTAGATTTCAATTGTTGTTTTAGCGTTTTGTTATAAAACATTTATTTAAACATGTTTTGTAAAAGACTTAAAGTGTTTGGGTGGCTGTAGTCAGAGGTAGGTACTTGTACTGAAACTAGTAAGTGGATAATGCTTCATGTGAGGGTTACGGTTAAATGAGATACGTTATATAATTATGGTGACTTTAATCTACATTGCTTACATTACAGATTACTACACGGTTGTACTACATAATATAGATAAGAGGGGAGCGGCTGTTTAGTTAATATTGTACTTTATGATGGGTGACACTTTGGACACCTAAGACCTCACCGTTAGCACAATGCCCGAGTCAGACTATGAATATCTTTGACTATCGATGGACGGCGGCACGTCGTGGGTCTCAACCCTGGACCATCCTGGCGAGCTGGTGACGGCTGGAAGGCTTGTAGAAGACAGACCGCGATTCCCCTGATACACTGTGTTATATTCCTACACTTTAGTGCAGGCGGAGAGAATCGCTGAGGCCCTTGTCTTGTGCAACTACTGACCTGATTGCATTGCCGTCGTCGCTGGCCCGTCCTCCAGGCGAGGCTTTGGGTAATCATAAGAATTTATTTATCTGGTACACTTTTTTAACATATGCCTCTGAAATGCGGAGGAGACAGAGGAAGTAAAGAATACGAAAAGCAGAAAGAAAGTAAACAATCACGAAAATAAGCAAACCAACATTTGTACGTGTTACATTACGGCACATTAATACTAGAGGAGCTCAAAATGTCCGACACATACGACAATATAATGACTGCTGTTGTTGATGCAAAAATAAGTGTTCTTTGTAACCGTCACACTTATAAGCCTAGTCCACTAACAAAACCACGTACTAAGTTTATCGGCGTTACCCATTCATGTATTTGGTTAGTGGTTCTGCCTTGTTTGGTCGGGACAATTTATCGTCTCACACCACCACAAAAAAAAAAATCGCAAATTATTTAATTAGACGTTATTTCTGAGGGAGGATTTTTTGATAAATCTCTGGATGATATGAGTCAAAACAGTGAAAGTTTGTAGTTTTAAAACTGCAGATTAGAAAAATTGCCAAGTGTAGTTGAGCACGAAGCGCAGTGTAACATCTATAATTGAGGAAACTACACAGATCTCTGAATGAATGAACAATAAGAAAATGACTTCACATTTATAAATAAAGAATTACTCTATGTGAAATGTTGTGATAGATACATAGATACTTGAAAAATGGAAAATGTTTTTTTTGGCGTGTTAATTTTTACAATGGGTTCTTATTTCTGCATATATATATATATATATATATATATATATATATATATATATATATGTGTGTGTGTGTGTGTGTGTGTGTGTGTGTGTGTGTGTGTGTGTGTGTGTGTGTGTGTGTCAGAGTGGTTAGTTTTCATTGACTGGTCGACCATTGAGAAAACATTAAATAAGTACAATATTTTAGATACCTTGCATAATGCAATGTTCTGTGTCGTATTTTACCACTTGTTTAAAGAGCCACCAAAATGTATATCAAAATTAATTAAAAAAAACTGATCGATGTAAGATTGACTGCCATAATTTGGTCAAAAAAAGTATAAGTCTACAATTTGTTCGAGCATGCTGCCTGATTATCATTTTAAAAAAATATTTATGAAAACTAACTGGGAATAAATATGGATACTAATGTTGAATATTTGCGAAAGTTAACAAGGTTATCCCGGCCGTTGTCTTTGAGATCATGGTCTTTGGAGTGTAGTCACATCATTGCCATTTTTCTTCTCGTTGTTTCGGAAAATACTGCAGCATCCATCTTCAAGGTGAAAGAAGCAGAGGCAGTAAACGGTTACCTCCTACTAATGCTGTTTCTGCTGATACGACCCAGAGCCAAGACCTAATTTTTCAAAACCAGCTGACTTTTATAATTTTTATGTGCATGAACAAATTACTTTATGTGCTCAGGTATAAAAGCCTTTTTTGTTTGTCCATTCTACTCAAGCCAAGAGCAAACATGTTTCTTATACGAACTTTGCGGGAAACTGTTATTTTATATTACCAAAATTTGACTTAAAACTAGCGTGAAGGAATAACCTTTTTACCTGTTATTTGAATCTAAGACATAATAAATGCGAGTCCATCATTCAATACCGACGTAGGGCTGTAAATAAAAGTATGAAAACGCCAGCGTTGTCACAAAGAGTCAGTTTCTAAACGCGTAAGTTCACAATTTTCCAGAACGGTAGAGTGCCATATTTGTTCAAGTACAAAATAAAACTCTGTGCTGCATTATATTATACGGGTTCTGTTTACTCACAATAACGTAGCATCAAGAAACAGAGCATCTTAGAGACAGAGCCCAAAGAGGATAAGTTGACAATGGTATTGTTTGGAAATTAATTATTTATTGATATGTACACAGTAAGTAAAATTGACATAGCGGATTTTCAGCAAAGAAAAACATTCTTTGGGATTGGTTTTCTTCAGCAGATAACCGTTGATCGTATAAAGAAAGATGGTTGGTTGCTGTATGGGATATCATATCGAGCCAGATACTTCATCCCCAGTGGCTATGACCACCGTAGCCTCCGTAGCCACCGTGGCCACTGTAACCACCGTAGCCTCCGTAACCTTTGCCATAACCTCCGTATCCGCCGTAGCCTCCAAGACCGCTGTGTCCGCCATAGCCCTGGTTATATCCTCCATAGCCGCCGTAGCCTCCAAGACCACCGTAGCCTCCATATCCCCCGTAGCCGCTGTTGCCACCGAGGTAGCCGGCACTGGCCAGCCCCAACAAGACCGCAAAGAACACTGACAATACCTGTGAACAAATACCAGTTTATTTAATACATTTCTAATTCAGCGGAACCACTCCAACTTTCTTACATCATACATCATAGACTGATGGATACCGGTGGCAATGCTATTGACATTTTATAACGTCCAATGTACATATAGAACAAATACGTTGGTGGTTGAGTGACCATTTTTCTGTAATTACCAGTGACGATACGCTTAATTATGAATTACTTTCACACACGAAATTTAATTTTGATTTTGATAACGTAATGCGAATTTAGAAACCTAGGCGAACAATGTAAATCAGAATAAATATTGTTTATTGTGAGTTTTAATGTGAGCACATCATATGTAATCATGCATACCTAACTTACCTAATTAAGTTACAAAACTAAAACTTATTCACTGAATTGAATTTGCAGTTACGTTAGCATAACTAAACTTTTATGTTATGTATTACGCTGATATAAACAGACAAAAATTGGATTAATGAATCCTTTGTTTTGAATACAACATGCAACTTAAATGTTGTAATGTCAACAGGATTATGATATTATTTCATCTCAGTGAATAATAATTTGTAGTTCCATATCGTGACAGCAAGGCAGAAGTAAAGTAACTTGAACAGCAATGGACTAGAACCGACTCAAATCTCCTGAAAATAATGGTAAGGAATTATTTCACACATCAAAGATCCGCAGTTAATTTTATTGAAACGCACTGGTTGTTACCGAACACTGATTCGTGGACATTTCTATGTTTAAATGCGGAATGGAGATAAATTGTTATCCTTTCTTTAGATTCCGAGAATAACTTCTTGTAGGATGTATATTTCACTACCGCGGCAAAACATATTTTGAACGATTTATGTTTCGATAAGTCATAGATAAAATCTGAAAATGTTGTTGAAAAGTACACAATTAAAATAATATTGTCATGTAGCTGTGTTTTATTGAGCTATTTTGACTTTAACTTTCAAATCCAAATTATTAAACTTGAAAGAAACCATTTCATAAAAACCTTTAAAATATTCACAATAAATTTTTGGAATACCTAACCTAAGAGACACAGCACTGTAATAATGTGTCATTGTTTGTTTAAGTTTTACGTAGAAATGTCCCATACATTTTTTAGGAAAATTTTCTCAGTAAATCGAAAGAATTAAATCATAATTCAACTTTTATGGAAAATGTCCTCATGAATAATATGACAACGTACAAGAGGAAATTATGGTTAAAATAAATAAATAAGATAGTTTTATTTTTACAGAATGCTAGGATTAAATTAATCAAAACACATAGTTCCAAGTCTCAAATAGCATATATGTAAATAAAAGTACAAAGAAATGAATAAATAAATAAATACACACACACACACATGTGTGTGAACGTATCTCACTTATGTCTGTCATGTAATTTCCCACGAAAAATGAGAGACAGTTGCCAACTATAGCCAGGATATCGCATAAAAATTTGTACGAGGTATACTGCATCGGGAGGAATACACGATCGTAGTTTACCGGTGGGTCTACACACTAGTGAGAATTTTAGCAAAATACGTATATCTGAGTCTTTGAAAGTAACGTAATATACAGGTTTTGAGAAGAGCCTTTATCCAATGAGTAGGTTGTTTGACCATTATGATGAGATATCCATATTACTAACGTAAAACGAAAATTGTTTCGAACAATTTTAGTTTCTATTTCACATTTTGAGAATTTAGTTAGTCTTTTCTGCGGTAAGAGTTATTTTCTAGTTACACCACAATTTCTAACACTGCAATTAGAATCCCAGATGTACTATGTTCGGTTGTACAGTCAACTCACCAGAGCTGTAGACATGTCGGCGGCTTCACCTGGATATGTATCCTCCTGTCAGCAATGGCGACTTATATAGCTCGCTGTGGAGCGGACCTGCAATACCCCTTCCTTTACGTTTTTTTTTTTTCACGGAATCTTCCTCCCCTTTCACCCCCTGTCGCTGCACGCTACTGACCACATGATACAACCTGTTTGCCAGTTACCTCCGGTTGGTCAGAAGCATGTAGTATCCGCTATATGGTTTGTGTTGTTTCCTTGGGCGGTTACTCAATCCTGCCATAGAGATGGGGCACCAATTACACCACAAGGTACTTCGTGACTCTTTGATCTGAGGTCTCGCGCGTGGTCAGTTGAAGAAAACAAATAAAGTTTTGTGGTAACAAGCACCAGTTGGCAAGGTGACTCCCACCGCAGTGATAGTTCCTAGAACGAGAGGTGTGGTAGGGAGCCTCCTAGCCTCAGAAAAATAATTACCGTAGCATTAGAAATACGAGAAGCTGGAGTGAATCACCTCCATTCCTTGCTCATCTGCATGAACATTGTGTACATCGCCATCTATCATTGATGGAGTTCACTTGCTCTCTTTGTTCTCGGTTTTTCTGAGACATCACACTTTAATAAAGTCAGATACTTGAATGCTCAAGCACTTCTCACGTAAACATTAGTAATGGCCATCCTGATACGAACCGTTATATTGGTTTTGCCTTCAAGATATAAGCGACGTACGAACTCTTCAGTAAGCTCAGATATATTTAATTTAACTAAAATAATGTTACAAACATATCTTATTAATGACAAACACTGTGAGAATTTTCGAGGAACATAAGTATTTGACCTCGATGCTGCATTCGAAACGGGTTGTATTTAATTTCAATGACACTCGTGTCCACAAAATTTGCGGAACTTTTAACAGTAGTATACTTCTCGACTTCTTCAATTTGCAACAAGCTAACAGACTGGGCTGCGAATATACATAGATTCCTGATGCCTGACTCACATGATGCTGAAGTATTCCGTCTGGAGGTTCTGTCTCTACAGATCTACTAAAGTGACTCTACCCTGCGATATTCTGGAGAAGTTTGTAACTTGTGACTCGGGGCAAGCACATGGATGAAGCGATAAAGTTCTTACATTGCATACCAGCCCATATGATTATTCCAGTTAAAAAGCTGCTGATATCTGCTGTTGTTTTGCTTTGTTGCTGATGAGAGCAAGCATATGCACTGCTGCTGCACAAGGATAATGTGGCCATGGCTACTTCACATTCATGGAATAGCAGCTCTGTCCTAGCCGCTTTACTGCCAGTGGCACTCTTTCAAGATTTATTGTAATACAATTGTCAGCATATTATTGTTAATTTCTTATAGGCAGCTAGGCTAAACAAGTCTTATGAATAGATACCTGAAAAATTTGCGTTTTCTTTTAGCCCCAAGCTATAATTCCAGCAACTGTAAGTTCGTTCCACCTTCGCCATTGGCCCGTGACTTGACACTTCCTGAAAGTCGCTTAGCCAATAGTACAGAAGCAACTAAATGCAGGCCCATATCACTGCGTCATCGAGCATCCAGTGAGCAGATAATGTCTGCTTGAATACACACATGTTCTTGGTGGCTAGCCTACACGTCAGTGATACCGCGTATCTTTTCCGGTCTTTACTTATGCGTGATGGAAAAGTAATCGAGACGAATCACGCGTAAGTTTTCTTTAGCCTAGCTTCCTATAAGGACTTAACAGTGATATGCTGACATTTTTATTACAATGAAACTTGCCTCTAATCAATTCGCACCGGAGCAAACATCATTAATTAGTGTAAAGTTTTCTTAGTTTTCAATACCTTCAGTATACTCAAATTGAAATAGCTTACATTTGCCCGTGTGTTACGTGCGTATTTTTTTGTGTGCTTCCTGTGTAGTCTTCATTCTTTTTTTTCCGTATTGCAAGAACTTAATATTTGTTTGTATCACCAGATTACAATTTTTGAATGTTTAAATTTGCCTCGTCTTGTTAGTAACTTTCGGTTTCGAATGCCGAAATATACGTTAAATAAATAAACTGCTCCGTGTGTAAAGCCAAACCTCATCCGTCGCTGGGAAATATCGCGTGTTAGCGTTGAAAAATTGTAAGCTTTTTCTTGTCCACAGAGCCATTAGAATGAAACATGTTGAATGATAAGACTGACTTGGCTTAAGCTGGAAGACAGTACACTTATATCAAAGGAGTTTTGTGAAAAGACCCTGTGAATATTTTTGTGGCAAAATTGTGAAAATGAGAGTAGTCTTTAGAGATAATTTTGTTTGAACGGACTTTGCAAATAGTAGTAAGTAAATAATCCTATGTGAGTAAATACACGTATAAATTTCCCTACATAAACTTCTTTCATGGCAGTATTATAAGGTGATTTTACACAAATCTAACGATATGTTGCCATGTTTTAAATTATGGTGACGGACCTCTCTTGGCATTTATAAATTTACATACTCTCAGCCATCAGTCTCGTATACATACTAAATTTTTCATTACAATATAGACGGCATTACAAAAGTCTTGTTTCCAACAGAAAGTGCCTCATAATGCAATCCTAGAGTTAAAATAATATAATTCCATATTATTGCTGTGATCGAATAACCTTCATCGTCTCCCGATCGAGCTCGCTAAGACAGAAAATATTAAAATAAACATGTAAACAAATTCTAGTATGAAGCTAATTAATTTTAATACTACCATTAAAACAAACGCTTTGTTGGACCAATTGTATGCATCAGAGGCCTGGAAGTGAGGGAGTGTTAAGGGAGGTCCAGACGTGTATATCACGCCTCACCATAGCCTCTAGGCAAATGTAAATAACCTGGCGATTTTTCTTCTTAACCTACTCTAACTACTGTGTTATGTGTGAGGCCCGGGGAAGGAACGGGACTAAGTGCGTCTCAGGGCTGAGCCCCATACGCCTACAAGGGGGAAGTTTCATGCAGAGGAGGCATGCATCGCGGCAGAGAGGGATTGGGCAGACATGGCCGCGATTGGGGCCATGTCTACCTCCCTAGGTGTACCTACAGCTAAGCCATAATCTAAGAAGAGAGAGGGAAAAACCTGCATAGTACCGTAAAAACCTCTCGACAGAATAGGAGTGAAACCACTCAGCAGTTACATACATTAAAAATAAAAATGGCACTGGAAAAGTAGGAAGGTCCAGGTGTTATCAGTAGAGTTGTGAAGTAAGAGTGGGGCAGGGGGGTGCGGGAACTTTGTTTCTTTATTTCCTTTAATTTGTTTTGGGGAGGGCGCTGGTTTTTAACCAGTGCACTGTGGGTTACCACAATGCACTGGGGGAGGACGAGGTTTTAAAGGCGTCTCGTCCTCCCGTATCTCCAGTAGATACCTAAAACATACTTAAAAATACACAAATTAGTACACTTAACTAGCTCACAGGCAAGCCATATGAGCTAGCATTAAATTAAAATAAATAAATGACTAAAATAATACGTTTGCGTGACTAAAATTATACAATTTCGGGCCTCGTGCTAGGCACAGAAAGATCTGTGCCAGCAGCTGCCCTCTGATTGGCTGCTATTGAATCTGCCGGCCAATCACAGCTTCAGCCAATCACAGGCCTCCGCCGTTCCGGACCGACATAAAACACCACAGCTAACTTACAGCTAGCAATTACTATGGTTAAACGTGTTAAAATTGTGAGTGTATAGTATAATAATTATTACCTAATTAAATAAAATAGAGCAATGTAATTTCAACAGCGTCGCTGCCAAAATAACCTGGCCAACAGCCCTCTCGTCTATAACTCGTCTCTGTGAGACATTCAGTGGTGGGACTATTATTTTAGACGAATGGTTTTTAGTGCCTTATATGATTTTGAAGATAAGGTACGACTGTGTTATATATATATATATATATATATATATATATATATATATATACATATATATAATATGTAACTTCGTGGAATAACGTCAGGGCAGGCAATAACGCCGTTTCAAATTGTTCACGTAGTTCCCAGCAAGCCGATAGATGTAGTGGTATGTATCTTTCCTGAAACAAAGTTCACAAGCCCCGCACCATTGTCCGTGATGGTCATCCACTTCTGGCCAGAATGTTTGTATCAGTGACTTCTGGAGTGTTTTGTTGAGTGCGCGTGGAAGGTTATAAATCACCTTACAATTTCAGATCCATTTCAGGTAAGACAATGCATTTCTACAAAGCAACATTCACAGTGCATGTGTTTGCGTGTCAGCGTATTCAGTATTTAAAGAGGCGTATTTGTGTGCTGTAAAACTATTTTTGTGGCATGTTTAAATATTCAGTTGAGATTGGAAGAAAGAAGTGTAGTTTCGGGAAATATCGCCACGTGCATGCAGGGCAATAACGCCACATGCTTTGGTGGGTGATAACGCCATATTTCATTTTCCTCCTAGCGAGTCGGCAAAACTATACGTTTTATTTCTGTTACAACAAAGGTAAAAGCCAACTGTATATAGGGCTTACTGTTGGGAGTATTTTGTGCTAGTAATTTGTAACGTCATCTACGGTGTTCTCTAAAATAAAATAACTAATAACTTTATTTCGAATGAAACACAATACGGTGTTGTGAATCTTTAACACACTGGTGTGTTTGTGATTGTTTTATGTTTAATTTGTTACTGTGCAATCGGTCAGTTTACAAAGACGTTAACCATTTTTTTTATCCATATTGCTGATGCATATATTGCCAAAATGGGGAAAACGTACCAAAATATAAGGGAGAAATAGAAAACAGAAGATCTACGGAACGCAAAAAATAAAGTAAAATCAGGTTTATCTGTGGCCGCAGCTTCAAGGCAATATAAAATACCTACAAGAACTTTTAGGGATTGGTTGAAAAGATGGGACAGAACACCAAAACGAAAACTTGGACGTAATACGGTCTTAAGTGCTGACTTAAAGGAAGAATTAAAGTTATGGATGATAAGGTTGCAGCAAGGGCAAGGCAAGGGTTTTGGATTGACTAGGAATGAGATTTGCTCATATGCTTTGCAGATATGTGATGAGAGAGGAATTTCCCATAATTTTTCCAACAAAACGGCGGGAAAAGACTGGGTTTATGGCTTCATGAGAAGAAATAATGATATTGTTTTAAGAAAGGCTGAGAATCTTAGCCATGCTAAGCTCATGAGGTTCAATAAGGAAATTGTTAGCGCACACAATGAACTGTTAGACAACACTCTAGAGAAAATGAATCTTCACGACCAGCCCCTCCTAATTTACAATGTCGATGCGAGTGGGTTACAGTTGACCTACAACTGCAAGCAGCTAGTTCTAGCAGGGAAAGCTTGTAAACTCGTACATGCAGCAACTCAAGGAGAAAAGGGGGAAACTGTAACCGCTGTAGCGTGCACAAATGCTACTGGCACATACTGGATTCCACCTATGATACTGCACAAAGGAAAATATTAAAAAACGGATAAGTTAACGACCTTCCAAATGGGAGTGTTTTTGCCATGACTCCTAAAGGGTGTTTACTAAAGAGGAATTTTGTACCTTTTTGCATCACTTTAATTCGCACCGAATACCGGGGAACGCTTTACTCATTTTTGATGGCCACCGCAGTCATTTAGGTACAAGTGTGTTAGGTGTTACTGAAAGCTTGGAGATGCAGCTATTCTGTTTGCCTGCACATTGCAGTCACGAGTTACAACCTCTAGATAAAAGTTTCCTTGAGTCGTTGAAGGTTATTTGGAACTCGGCAGTGGACAGTTCTCTGAGGAAAAATCCAGGAAGACCACTAGGGAAACTACGGTATGGAATACTATTTACTGAAGCTTGGACTCAAGTAGCTACCACCAAGAATGCAATGTCCGGGTTTAGGGGTACGGGAATATTTCCATTCAATCCACAAATAATCCCAGAGACAACTTCTGCTCTCAGTGACGTCTCAGATCACGCACAACTACAAGGTAGGCCTACAAGTCAGTCTGCAATTTCTTGTACTATAAAGACATCCACATAATCAGAAACACCTACAGCACAGCCAGCGAGCAACAGCACTTCAACTACAACAACATCATCAGTGACAGTACATGAACTGATTCCAAAACCTAAATTTTTCGAAATACACAGAAAACCCCCGTTCCTTAAATGTTAAAGCTACTCTGGTGACTCACCAGGTTTTTTTTCCTTCAGAAGAATTCAAGGGAATCCTGGCCAGCAGTCTGCTGCCGCAGTGCCTAAAACAAGAAAAACAACTCGCAAGAAGAATTATGACATGCACTATGGGGACTGTGGCCGAAACTACTAGGACAAATCAATGAACGTTCCGTGGATCCAGTGTGTGGAGTGCAAAGTGCGGAATTATGAAACATGCGATGAGGGAAATATTCCAAAATGTGGTTTATGTACCTTGTATGATAATGGGTGTGCTCTGCTATCTGACAGCAGCAGTAGCTAAAATGTTATAACACCTACTAATTCCTATTAAGGTAAACATTTCGTGTTTAGGAGTTGCATGGGTAATAATAATTTTGTATTTCCCTTATTGACCTGAGGAAGTCTTTTAGTTCATTGAATTTTGTCTGTTTATAAATCATATACCATTACTTCTTTAGTACATACCCTAATTTTGTCAAAGTCTCACTACAGCATTTAATTTTGTCTACAGGTTGAACTACGCAGACTTCAGTTATTGATCTGTTCAAAAATGTCTACCAATTTTATTTGGATAATATTTTATTTTGGTGCAAATATATGTATTAATTGCAGTATTTTTTAAACTTTAACTATCGAATCATGGCCATTAAAATTTACTACTAAACATTAATGCGGTAAAAATTTTAAATGCGTAATGAGAGTTATGCTGTTTTTTTAAAACCAACCAGATTTTTTAAAGTTTTTTATTAGTGTTATAAATATGAAAGTCTACATGTAATACATGATTCGGTTTTAAGTATTTTAAGTAAAAATTTTCGGAAGACATTTTGCTGTGATTTTTAGTACATTTTATTAATTCAGGATTGTCGACTTTAAATTTGTCTAAGTTTTCTAACTGTTTTGGATAATAGTTTTTATAATATTATGTTCACATATAACTATTGTTATTGACAATCAATCTGTAATCATCGTTAAGATTTATGGAATTGGTTGTAGACCATAAATATTTCACTGTTTAGTTATTAATTTTAAAAATGCTAGGTATGGCGTTATTCCCCGACGTATATGGTAATAACGCCATTTCGCAATGCATTAAAAAAATTTTTTTTTAAATTTGTTGGTTTTTGTAAAAATGTACATGCGTTATGTTATCAAATGTTACAAGTATCTTCTCAAAACATATTTAAATACGAATTGTTAAATATGTAGAATATATCGCAAAAATGTTAATGTTATTCCACACACACATACACACACACGCACACCAAAATTCGACATTTTCGAATACAAGAATATAATATTTTTATTTATATGCACCTAAAACGGACAAATACGTATACATCGTTCATTAAATGCTATTATTATACAGATTACGCACATTCAGCAGTTATCGAAAAAATTCTGCTATTAGCAGAAGCTTTATATTTATTTATTTAAGGAACTGGTTTGTGGCGAAGTTAAGGCTTTCGCCTATTCTTACACTTAAGCACATCTACGCATTTAAAACATACATATGTGATTCACATAAGCGAAACTGTAACTACAGTAAACATTTAAATACCAAATTAATATTACAAAAATGATTAATTGATTTAACTGTATGCACTGACAATTTTAACTGCTTTAAACATATAAATGAATAATTTAAATATCGACGCAAGTAAATAAAAAACAAAGTTAAATATTTGTACAGTAATACTAGTAAGTACCCCGTTAGTTGGCCGACTGGGATTTGTTTTTATATTGCACAGTTATCAGTATATTACGGCAGTGATAACTGGGATGCTATCAAACGATTAAAATAATTAGACCAATTACAAAGTTACAGAATTTGACAAAATAAACTGCCTTTCACCGTGATCAAGACCTTAGTAAACAGAATAAGAAGAATTCGAACTGTTGGCGAACTTCCCTGGCACAGAGACGCGAGTATGGAACCACATTGTTGTCGTGGTTTTTATTTTGGGGATTTTCCTGTTTGCCATCTTTGGGATTCACTTGGAGAGATCTTGTAAATACTGGCTTGCGAGCTACTTTACATAACCAGTTCTGCAGCAAGTGGAATTCCCGCAGCTTCTCCAATGCTTGTGTGATTTATCTACACATAACACAAGACTGCTCTTGTATCTTATGAGACAACTTACAATTTCACCTTGGCTTTAAGTAAGTATGATAATGTAATTCGCTTTTATATTCCTAACTGCAGGGCATACAATTTGTTACTATCTCGTCTTTTAAACAAAACCGTGTCGACTTCAGCATTATTCGCACAAAATTCGAGTAATCTAGATAGCCTATTAAATTAAAAAAAAAAAAAACAGTGAAACCTAATGAATATTGACAAGATTTAGCCATACTGATTTTAATGCCATTATTTTTAAACATTAAGTATCAACATAGTGATTTCGCATGAGTCACTTTCCTGCTCTTTAATGTGTTTATAATGCTAAAGATCTAGTGGAATAATAGCTAAATTAAGAATGTTCAAAAGCATGCCAAAGCTATAACTATCTAAACACCTTAAATGAGACCCTTATATTTCTCTCTTACAGTTTGCTGTTGCTACTGTTTTAAAACTTTCACGAATATTTTATTAGCATGCGTTAATTAGCTATGCCTCTATGCAGGTGGCGCGGTGGCCGGATGGTCAGACCATTCGCCTCCCACTAGGTCGATCCGGGTTCGATTCCCGGTGGGGTTAGTCCCTGGATTTTTGAATGTGAGAATCGTGCTGGACGATGCCGCTGGTCGGCGGATGTTCTCTCATTCCAGCACTGCTCCATACTCTTCTCCTGTCATCCTTCACCAGCGCTAAAGACCCAGATCTTGAGCGCTGACCAAAATCGTTCACTCATACACCTCTATGTATGAATGTAATATAATATTTCGACTCAAAAATTACCCCATTTCGGACGTCCGAATTATTTCAAATTTTTCACACTTACTGAAAATAGTAGGCCATGCAATAATTTTGGTATTCTCAGTCGTAATGGGGAAAAATATTGGAGTCTTTTCAACTAAATTTTTTACCAACGTCCAGACGTAGCATTAATAAAAAATTTACATATATATATTGAATCGCGTCAGTTCAATAATCTAATAGCTTAATTCTAATGTTATTCAACATTATGGAAAAATCATCAGTATTATTTTGAACTCTATTTTCAACCGTTTCCAGACGTTCGAATTATTTGTAAGTTTGTACACACGTTAAGAATAGATATAAAACAGTAATTTCACAGCTATGACCCGGTATTCTCACCCATTGAAATGTTATCTTACCGTGACAGAAAGAATATTTAAACAAACATTCTGAAATAAATGATCTCCTATATTTTCAATACTTTTCTAAAACTCGATTTTATTATACAGTTTTAAAAGTATTTTTACCCGTGTGACATAATGGAATCATTAAATGTAATGTTAACCTTTTCCCAGACTTCTGAACAAACTGGAACTTAGAGCAAGTGCAACTAGTGAAAAACAGTGCAACTAATTGCAATTAAAGTGCAATATTGTGCAAGAAAGTATGTATTAAGAATTGATATAAATACAATGCCTTCATAGAAATGACTTGGTATTTTCACACATAATGGGAAAATAAAAGGCCACTTGGCAGGGACAATTTTTTTAAAAATCAAAACATTTAAACAAACATTTTCTAATTAAATCATTACAAATGTTTTCAATCTTTAAAGAAAATAATGTTTCTAATAAATGTGACGAATTTTTAAAACTATAGCGGCATAGTTTGACGTGTGTGTTCTTTTCGTAGATACACATATATAATGTGTGTTAAATAGTTTCGTCAATAACAGAAGAGTAGTAACTAGCTGTAACGCATTTGAAGGGTAGGTAGGGAGGCCCCTTAAATCTGTTTCATTTTTATTGAGATACTATTGTAGGCTTTGATAGTTGCTGCAAGCTCTTGTAGAATTGTAGTTATAACTCATGTTTGGAATGCTTGAAGCTCAGCTTGTCCTCAGAGTTGTTTGTGTTTGGAGAGATACGGCCAGATCACCCGCTTCCCTCCACGACGACCAGTATTAGATTCCTTGTGAAGTTACAAACATTCTCAAACTGAAGTAAAGTTAAGATTTTGTCGATCATAAGGATATTTATGAGTGCCTTTAATGCTGTTTGGAGTTTTGAGATTAGCGGATGAAAAAATCATACATATTTGTTGCGTGTTAAATATTTTGCTAAATGCGACGTCCACAGAACATTCTGTATGTGTTATTTTATTTGTATTACTATAATATTCTTTTCGTGCTTATTTTTCGATATTTTATACACAGTACATTCGGTTTCACTTCGTTGTGATTTAGGTTTGTGTACTGTTTAATTTTATTTGCGCAAAATTGCGAGTTTCGTCTGCTAACCGCTGCTTACCGTGTTCGAGCAGAGTAGTGGGGAGATGACCGATAATCGGCCAGGTAAACATTTTGTCAGTGGTAAATTTCACTCGGGTTACGTTTTGTAAAACTGAAGCTGCAATTTGGTCTTATTTACCCGGCCCTCGTGAGCTTATGTAATTGCCGTTTATGGGCTCACTACAGAAATTGTCTCTGTCAGGAAAGTTCCGGGGAATTTCATTGTTTTCCAGGACCTTTTATTCGGTCGCTGCTACATACTTTCTTTAATTTCCTCTCACCACCGCGTTGATCAATATATATCCTCTCCTACCCGATTATGTGCGCTTGCCAATACGATTTCAGGAACTGTAATACCAACAATCTGTATTACTCGTGGTAAAATAATGAAATTTCTATTTGAATGAGGTACAGACATTAAATCGTCTACATTTTATTTTAATTCTGTCGAATGTATTCATGCTGGGGCCGAGGTGGTCAAGGGGTCAGACCTCTCGCCTCCCATTAAGGCAATCCGGATTCGATTCCCGACGGGGTCGGTCCCCGGATATTTGCACGTGGGAATCGTGCCGGACGATGCCGTTGGTTGGCGGGTTTTTTCGGGGATCTCCCGTTTCCCCCGCCCTATCATTCCGGCGCCGCTCCATACTCACCTCATGTCATCCCTCACCAGCGCTGAAGACCTCGATTTTAAGCGGAGACCAAAATCTCTCACTCACTGGAATGTATTCAAATAAAGATATCATTTCAAAATAGTTAAATTGCCTGAAGTGATGCTTGAGAGCTCGTTCATTCCAGGTACGTTATTATAACTAACACATCTGGATAACTTAGTGACATAACCTGAAATGTAACATTCATTACTTTAAAATGTGGTAGATCTACATAATAATAAATCGCGTAGGACATGGTATGATTTGTTCAGATCAGGGAACGGGATTCAATTTCCAATTATATAAAAAATAAACGGCTTTGCTATTTATTATATATTTGCATATTGTGAAACTATTTAAATTTTTATATGAATAACAAATGACGTTATTATTCCACCTGCAGTTTATATAAATTCATATGTACGTAAAATTCGTGAATTACAACAAACAGTAATTAAACGTACAATTTAATGTAGCAAAGTGGAGCAAAAGTGTAAATTTTAGTACTCAAGTTGAGGATTATTTCCCAACATTATACTTTCAATACCACTTCGAAGTTTATTTTATTGTTTGAATAATCGCCCACAGACAATATAAATACAACAATGTACAGCTGAAAATTTAAAACAGCCAATCACAGACCACGAAGCAGAGCTGCATATGTGCACATAAGGCACTGAATCAAATTGTTGCAGAATTTTTTTCACCAAAAAACGTGTGCTCTACTTATTGATAGAGAACTGGTAAGGATAAAACAAAATTAAATGAGACTGCTTTATACGACAGGTGCACTTCCAGTTGTAAATAAATAAGAGAACTTACGCTGAAATCTATATTTCACATTTTTTTTGGTGAAAAGGTTTTCTTTCTCAGGGAGTAAGAATAAATGAAAATATATTGAACAAATATGTCTCAACAGGAGCTACAGAAGTATTGGCTGAATTGGTGAGTTTTGGTGAACGATTTGTAACTTACAAGGGAAATTTTTTTTTTGTAATAGTTGCTGCCATCTTCGTGCGTTCAACATTTCTCTTTTTTAATTAGACCAAAATCGCGGCATTATAATTAGAATACGATATCACTGGAATATGAACACAATATGTGTGCATTCTTACATAATTTTGATATACTTAATTTAGTAACTACATCTTGAGTAAATATCACGTTTTTACACCCAAACGTGGAGTGGTTTCTTGACCTCCATTGTATTGTTTATGTTTATTCAAAAAAAATATTTGCGTTCCAACTATTTAATAAAACTGAAACATGTCAAATTGAATGTATCCAGTTAGTTTGCGAGACACAAGTTCTTGACTTCTCTAAGCTCCAGACGTCCTCAAGAAATACACACATATGAGGATCAGCATTACTTGTATACTTATAAATAATGGAGAACTACGCTAAACTTTTTGGCTGAAAGTAAGCTGTACTATTAAAATTTGTTTTGCTCCAAGCACTGCTTCGTAATGTTTACTTGACCTACTTACAATCAGAAGTATTCATTTATAGCTCTTGTTTTAACCAGCAAATCATATTCTTACTATACATTCTAAGTTTATACCGTTAGTTGACTTTCCGAGTAGTAAACTCAAAAAATTCAGCTAAAACTGTTGATGTTAATCTTGTCCTCATAAGCCCGTAAAAGAAGCCGTAGGATTGCCCACTGGTTTTATGATTCGTGTCTTTTAACGTTCAGATATTTCTCAAATATAGGAACTGTTTTTCTTGTATCAGTAGCTATGGAGATATTAGTTAGTCTGTAAGTGGTTTGCATCAAAGGCGGAAAGTTATCGTGTTCCAAGAGAAGCGTACAATAGCAATGGCTAAGAGACCTACACATTTCGCGTTATTTTCTGACTGCAGAATAGACTGCGAGATTTAGTTCTTTTCATCGATGTTTTCCATTAGCATGCGATGTCGTGACTTGCAGCGGAGAACGCTGTAGCTAAAAATTAAAATTTCCACGGTAAATCGACCCATCGCAAGCGAAGCATTCAAATACGTAAATGAAATTTCATAAGAAGGGTCCGGAAGTTTTCTGGAAAAGATTTCTGCGCCAGATTGTTTCAGTGCCTTACGTGCACATCTGCCGTTCTGCTTCGTGATTATTGGTTGTCTGTACTTGTGCAGAGTCGTCTTACATTTGACTGGGCCAATCAGGACAAGGTTAACTGCGACACCAAACACTTGTGTTTTGCGGAAAAACCCAAAGACGAAGGGAGTTAAAACATCCAATCACTGGCTACGAAGAAGAGCTGCAGGTGCGTACATAAGACACTGAAACAAATTGGGGAAAAATCTTTACGCGAAAACTTTCTGTCTCTACTCATAAGTAGTGGCAAGATTATATCGCGTATTGATTCTAGGTCAGGTTGAATGGCAATAATGTATACTTCACCACTCCTTCTGTGATCAGACGACACCTGTACCAACACATCTTTGACGACTGCAAGCCAGTGATAAATAAGGAAACAGTGGTGGTGATAACACGTGTTACGGTTAGAAGCCAATAGATATTTGACTTTGGCCAGTGTGTGTATAGACTTCTCAGTCTACGCTGTTGCCAGATTAATACGCGAAATACTCTTGCCTGTACTCATAAGGAAGCGACATGCCCAATTCGCGTTATTTTCCGACTGCTGACTACACTCCAAGTGACTATAGGCTTGTTCGACGTCTCCCGCTGGCCGATATTGACGTGACTTGCCGCGGAGAATGTTTACACGGTAGAGAGGCCAATAGCTGTAAAGACGTAACACACGTAAATGACAACAAATAAAAGTTCGTGGCCAATATAATCGCAGATTATTCTCTGTTATGTATAGAAAAGTTAAGTTTAGTCCGCTGCCAAATGATAACGCGAATTTTGCATGTCTCTACTCATAAGGGTCGGTGACCAATAAGATTGTCTGTGGAACACTTCGACGGGAAGTGCAGGTCCAGCTAGTGGTTTGCAAAAGCAAGGAAATACTTCTCCAGTAACAAGACTTCAATGAAATGTTCTTATTGTTTGATTCATGTTGGCTTCCGTTTCCGCGACCACGTTTCCCAACTGAGTTGTGTAGTTATTTACCGTGTTAGGATGTGCTGATGATATCTCTAGCTCTCGAGGGCGTGCTCGCTGCAAGAATGCACAGCTGTTGCAAGTCTAGCATGCAGCAGGATATGCGGCTTCACTGCAGCTGAACACGCAAGGGAGAGTGAGACGGCATTACAACTGCGGGGAAGTCTGGCGATGGTGCGACAGTGCTCATCCTTTCGCCGTTGTTCTGGTTACTCCCATTTCCTGACCTTTCCCAGGACTTGCTCATTGGCTCCGCCCTCGTATCGTCCTCGAGAAATGCTAGTGTGCCCCTGCAAGCAAAGGCGATATATTTCAGTCGCCAAGTATAGACGCTGTTCTTTGCACGATCTCCAAACTTCGCATCAGAGCTGCTCTTCTGTGGATTGCAACGCGCTGATTCTGTTCAAACCGCTCGGCGTCAGTAATATCGTACCTTTGTATTTACACGGATTACTTTTATATTTTAAGCTTTTACTTTATAGCAAGATTTTGGCCAATTAATAGGGAATGCAAATGTTGCTAATGAGTGGAACAACAGAAAATGAACGAATAGTTGGAGCTTGAGTTTACATTGGACATCGGATTCCAACATTCCTTTCCTGCCAATTATTATACACATCTTAAAATTTATGTATACTTAGATGCCAAAAACAACATTAAACTTGCTTGCTGATTGTAAAAATTTACTCACATAAGACAGTAAAGCCCTTAAAAAATACGAATCCCATGACGCACTTAAATGAGCAGTATCATACGTAACGTTTTTTATACAAAAATTTTCGATAATTATAGGTTTTTACGATTTTTCAATTGTTTTTATTTAATCGGAAATATTAGAAACAATGATATAAAGTTGTGAGGAAGACTCTCATGAATAAACTAATTTATGTTGATGAATTACATTTTTCTCTGATCAATTAAACAATTTATTAAATTTTGACGTTGGCGTGTCACAATACCAAAAGTATGCAGTAATAATCTATGCGTATATTCCAGTTGAAGAACAGATAAGAAAAGTAGGATATGGGTGCTGTTAAACGGGCATGTTGATAGCCGAAATATGTGATCTCCTGGACAAGTACTAAATAATTTTGTACATACGTAAACATGTTTAAGGTGGTCGCTTGGGTGAAGACCTGGAAGTGCGGAAGCAGTAAGGACGAGACAGCACTGGCATCATGTCTCTCCGTAGCCTCTAGACACAAGTCACATAACTGGCATCCAGTCTTACTCGCCGACAACATGCCTGTATGAGACGTTCAGTGGTATCCCTATAATTTTGTGACGTCACATTAAAGATAAAGGTGTACTGACTGTTCGGCAAGATTTCAATACCTAAATATATATATATATACGGAAATACACCCACTTTTGCCATTTTCGGCCGGTAGAACATATGTTTTAAAGTATTAGTAGTTAACTTGAAAAAGTTACAAACACGTGAAAAGTTATTTTATGTCTATTAGTAAGCAGAAATCTTTAATGTGCGATGATAAGTTTTCAAATAATCTGGTAACGGCCGAAGCTCTGCACACCGCTCGCCGGCCTGAGCAAGCGGCCGCCTTAAGAGGGCGTGGTACATAATTCAACGCTAAAAGCATTCATCTACAACTGTAGGTTTCTTGAAGCCAATTTGCGAAAACTAAACAATAGCGATCCTAGACAATAGTTTTAGTCAACGTTTTAAGCAAATTTGTTTCCAGTGTTACGAACTTTTGAGGCGGAACCTCGTGCATTTATCTGCGGCGCAAGAGATCACGCGTTGCGAATTAGTAATTCTGGAAAAATACTTAATCATAAAGTTGGCAAATACCATTATCTAGGATTGCCATTAAGTATTTTATCCATATTGATTCCAAAAAATGCGTAGAAATCAATTTACGTTTTCAGCTCACTCTTAAGTCGTGTAAGGTGTGCAGGGTGTTACATACTCGTAGAAGTTTTACAAAGTGTCGGCGACCGATCTTGATTGCAAGCACCCACGCACTTGGTAGATTATACCTAGAGATGATGGTATATCGCGAAAATGTTTTGTGCCAAGATAGCCTTGAAAACACTGACACAACGTAGCTGTCTGCAGACCAATACCAGGCATCCAATATTACAATATCGGGATTCTTATTGGCTCAGTCAAATAGGGCAACAGCTCCACGTACAAGCTAAAGCCAGTAATCTTCTGGTAAGCTGGACGTGTATTGA
>PNEQ01064776.1:0-14147 GCA_003012365.1 Medauroidea extradentata | reverse complement strand
CCATAAATGTTGTATACTGCTTCAGATGAAACAACACTTTATGTATGTGTCTACGAAGGGGATGCGGGGAGGATGGTTTAAGCTTTTAAATTTTCTCCATTTATAGCGATGACTACCGACCCGGGAATTTTGTGCATTCATTTGTGAAGTCATTAGAATCCAAACTTCTGTACACGTAAATTACTTTCACAACTGTGTCACTGTTAATAAAGCTCTTCCTTGAGGACTTTGTACCAACAGCAGACTTGAAAACACACACTGACTCCCGCTCTACCTTGTCACACGTACAACTGACCACTCACTGGAGCAGCAGCCAATGTACGAGTAGCTGAGGACATAGTGTACATAGGACTGTGGAGTCCAGCCTGCAGGGCGTTGAACCCGCGAAATATCCGAGTCTCTAATGACGACATATTACTGGAAAACTTGACTATTTGCTGGATTTCAGTGTACATTCAGCTTATAAAAACAACACTGATTTTAATTGTACGTGGATCTGTTACACAATTTGCCTGCACTAACCGGAATCCCGCTAGTGTAATATTTAGAGGCACGAGTATTTCGCGTATTCATCTGGCAACAGCGTAGACTTCTCAGACCTGTACACACACTGGCCAAAGTCAAATATCTATTGGCTTCTAACAGTAACACGTGTTACCACCACCACTTGTTTCCTTATTTTTGGCTTGCAGTCGTCAAAGATGTGTTAAAACAGATGTCGTCTAATCACAGACGGACGAGTGAAGTATACATTATTGGCATTCAATCTGACCTAGAAACAATACGCGAAATTATCGTGCCTCTAGTAATATTTGCAGCGTCTTACAGGTCTGAAAATAGCTACGGTGTGTCAAACGCATATCAACCATAATTAGAGGAAGGAAAAGTTCGCTAAAATATTTCCGCACCGCTTTGTTTCAATGCCTTGCATGCACACCTGCAGATCTACTTTATGGTCAGGGATTATATGTTTACAACACTGAGCGTCTTCGAGTTCTACCCGCAAATCACTGACTTGCAGAGTGAAATGAGACAACTAACTGCCTAAATTCACGCAGCCAATAACCATGAAGTGGGGCTGCAAACGTGTCTGCAAAGCTTTGGACAACGTGGTGCAAAAATTTTTCCACGAATACTTCCCGTTTCTAACAACCATGCATGCTGTACGAAACTGCAGCGTTTGCAAAGGAATGACAGTACAAAATGTTTCGCGGTATACCATCATTAGAGATGGTGGCTTATCGCGGGAAAACGTGACTGTTTGCTGGGTTTAAATGTACATTGAGCTTAACAAAATATTACTGGCTTTAACTTATACGTGAAGCTGTTGCCCTATTTGACTGGGCCAATAACAATCCTATTGTAATATTTGATACCTGTGTCCAACGTACACCCCCCAATCATAAGTGACGCAATTAACTACAGCGTTTTCAAGGGTACGTTGGCACAAATGATTTTTGCGATATACCATCATCTCTAACTATCATTAGAGATGGTGGTAAACCGCGATAATATTTTCTGCCATCGTATTATTAAAATCTGCATAGCGTCCTGAGCCTTGTACAATCGTACGACGGTTATGACGCACGGTTTAGCTGTTTACAGACGAATTATAGTCGCTGAGTCGTAAAGCACAAACATTGGCCCAGTCAAATAGGGACCTGCCAGTAACGAAATTAATGCATCAGAAATGAATACATTACGTTGAAGCCTATCAAACAGTCAACATTTCACGTGATAAAGCACCATCCCTAAAATTCATCTCTTACCATAGGTAGGGATGTTGATATATCGCAAAAAAAATTTTGTGCCAACATACTTATTATTGTCTTAGTCAAATAGGGTAACAGCTTCATGTACAAGCGAAAGACTGTCATACGCTGAAATACATCAAACAGTTAAGTTTTCCCGCGATAGACCATTAACTCTAACTATAGGATGTAATTAAATGAATTTAATTTGGGTGACCTCGAAGGCCATGGAACCAGGCCGCTCCGTTCAGTCCATTGATCAAGAAGTGATGTACCATGAGCACTGCAGACAGTTACAGTCTTACCCACGCGTGCAGTGGCATATTAAGTAAGACAGAACTACCTTGTACATTATAGGTGCACCATATCCACATCGTACGTTACTAAGTGTTTGAGCTGCCCAATATCTCCTTTACACTCCCCTCGAAGACCTTATGTTCCTTGTATGACAATTCTCAGAGTGGCGACCCCACGTCCCTAGTTTGATTTTTACACACTTGTACTGAAACAGTCTCAATATTGAATGCAAATTAATTTTTTACAACGTGAATATTTTGAGTAGTGCCCAGTGCAACAAGAATTTTTCAGTATTACTTATAAGAAACTATTTTCAACTTGAGAGTAAATTAACCGTAAAAGATACAATCGTTATATGCATCTAGAAATGTGTCTTAATATATTGATTTATCCTCGAGTTATATTTTAACATGGCGAACCTACCGTAATGAATACTTGTTAAATCAACGTTGGATAGTAAAGAGTAATTTACTGTCCATTGGCCATGTATTCTTGATATGCATGTAATAAAATTACACATATTTATCACGAAATCTTCGAAATTGTAAGGGTTTGTATTACTTAGTACAGCATAAACAACCATTTTTAAATTCATGTTATTTTACGTAGTTCTTAAAGTGTACAGAGTCTGAAGAACCTTTGAAAAGGGGTCTCCAGATACTGAATGTAATAAAATACACTGAAGTCGCTGTATTAGGTACAACGTGCGTACCGAAATAGGTGAAATTATGATTAATGGTTAATTTAAATATCTTGTGTAATGTAGACATTTTTAGTGTACGCCACTTTGTAAATATGAATACGGCATGAACAAAATACATTTTTTAAAAGTTTTTTTACTCACTTAGTACGAGTTTCATGAAATTCTGAGAAATTGTTCTACAGATATTTCGTGTGACCAACAAATGCTTTAATGGTCACCATTTTCATAGTCGAAATAAAACTTGCACAAAATACATAAAAGTCATATAACCTTACCATATGTATACCGAGTTTGCAAGTTAACTTACTAAATTCTTATTGAAAATGTTTTTATCAGGAAAATTTCAGTACAACGTAAGAATTTACTGGATTTGTAGTGAAAAATAACTCTAACGCTGATGGAAATACATTGTAAAGAAAGAATTCGTAAAAGTGTTGCGTAAAATTAAATATGTAATGGATGGTATAGTTATTTTAAAAATAATGCAGGAAATATTTTTACAAATTATGAAACAATTTTAAGTCTTATAACATTGTTTGGATTGGTAACATTTATTCAGAAAGCTGTGAGAATTTAAAAAATATATATTCCATGCAATTATTTAGAGAGTAATGTGATAAAAATAGTAGGTTGTGTCAAAGAGTTGAATTGATTAACGAACGAAAAATCAGTATATTACAGATTGTAGAATAGGACATTTATTGAAAATGTATCTTTCATTTGGTTGGAATTACAGCGAATTTGGTATGGCGGTTCTCCAAGACGTGGTGTTTGGGAAGTAGACCAGAAGTTTGCAGGGTGTGGCAGTTAAGAGTAGTGGTGTAGCAGAAGGTACTTCAACCCCAGTAACTGTGGCCTCCGTATCCACTGCCGTAACCACCGTAGCCTCCGTAGCCTTTCCCATATCCTCCGTAGCCTCCATAACCTCCGTAGCCACCACCATAGCCTCCGTAGCCTCTTCCATATCCTCCGTAGCCTCCATAACTTCCATATCCGCCGTAGCCCCTGCTATAGCCTCCATATCCTCCGTAGCCTCCAAGACCACTGTATCCTCCATTTCCTCCGTAGCCACTGTAGCCACCCAGGTAGCCTGCACTGGCCAGTCCCACCAGAACCGCCAACACAAGTGAGAATACCTGCAAGCAGACACGCATTTATGTAAACAGCTACAATAGAATGCATGAAAGAAGTCAGTGCTAATCATTTAGAACGAATAAATCTACTAATGGGAACTTTTTGTCACAATATAATAATTCAAGAAAATTTTCGAAACATTATATTCTGTTCAAATAAACTGGCAGTAAAGAAAATGTTTTCGTTGCACTAATATGAAACTATTATTTGGAATAGTGAATTGTCTCTTTTATCTTGGTGTAGTAATATAAGCATTATTAATTTTAGTAATTAAGGAAACAAGTATGTTTTTTTAAATAGTACGAAATATTCTTTCATTGATATTTGTGTTTGTATCACACCTCAATTTAAAAATATTTAAAGTTTGGTTTTAATAATAACGCGTAATTGATATTGGAGGAGGATCAATCCAAATTGTGCCACTACGACACTTAGTAAATAAATGACTTAGTTTAAAATTTTGTAATATTACTCAATATTCACAACAGCTCATTTTTGCATAATTTACGTGTAATAACTTCCAGTTAAATACAATCGAAAACTATAACTCCTAAACTAACTTTTTTTTGCGTTTAAGATTGTTTATTGGTTTTAATAATTATAATTGAACGCATTGCTATGGCTGGTCATTTTTGGTAAAAATAATTATGCGACATTTTGTATCAATGCATAACGCTCACATCTGTACCTCTGCTTCGTTGCTATTGGCAGAGTGTATTTGTGAAGAGAAGTAGCTCACTCGATTGGGCCAATGAGAATAAAGTTACTGCGACATCACACTTCTGTGACTTGCGGGTAGATACCCACAACGTTGGGATTTCGCCGATCACTGACTCACTGACCATGAAGCAAAGCTGCAGATGTGCGTATGAGGCATTGAAACTAAATGTTGCATAATTATTTTCACAAAAAATCACTAGTTCTACACATTGCCTTTAATTAACAGAATATGAGTGAGCAGCCAGAAAAGCAACTGCATTTTTTAAAATATTTCAGGATCAATAATCGTTTTACAATAAAGAGAAATTTTAGTTTGAACTAGGATTATATTTGGTTAGTAGTAAGGAAAATGAAAGTTTAATATTTCAAGTGTGCATTTAATGTAATTACTATCATATTTATACCAGAATTACGTTTTAATAAATTAAAAGTAATAACTGTTTAAGAGTAACTGGCAGGGTTATGTGGAATTTCCTTACGTACACAAGTCCAATACAATTTATTTCATTGCCAATACAGTTGACAGTAACAGCAAAAAAAAAACTTGATTCAATTAAATAATTAATAATGTGATGTTGCGCATTAAATGTACGCAAGAAAACTAAGAGAGTGAATTTATATTGAAACCACCCAACTGTCGGTAATTGACTATATTTCATCATATACTCGCCAACGTCTGGATCTCAGCACGTCATACCCTTGCAAAGTACAGCGCCTGGAGTATAAACGTGGTAAGCATGGAACATGGACTTACCAGAGCTCGAGACATGTTGTTAGCTGCAGGAACTACAATGTACAGAGATTGTAGCAGCTGCTTATATACCAGACTGGCCGTGGTTGGACCTTGCGAACATACTGGCTTTCTCTAAGACTCCCTTCCCCTGGCGGTCACTCAGGGTTGTGGCAGTATCTCCACATTGTCTTCCTGGCTTTCTCACAACATGACAACGTGCAAGAGTGCTGGGTGCTTTAGATACACACGTTTAATAAATACTTCGTGAATAAAATTCGAGAACAACAGAGAACAGGTTTTTTAAATAACTTACTCGAGAAAATACTAATTAATGAACTTTTACTGTTATTCAGTACAGTCATAGTTTGTATGTACTAAGTTTTGCTATGACATTTTTGTTGATATCTTTTAAAATATAGATTATGTGGCTATCACTTGTTTCTTTGGCCGTATTTAACCTAAATGTGTTACTTAATTCCATAAATTAAAAATATAAATGCGTACTTATACTTTGTCCACCTTCCTTTAACATTTACTGCTTGTCTACTTACATAAGCTACAAGTAATAAAGAATTATCGTAACTCAGTATTCATGAAATCAGAATGATTTCATCTACTGGATAGAACGAGAAACATATTTGAATGTTGTTCATGTTTATATTTAATGTGCAGTTATTATACCAAGCATTGTAAAACTTTTATTAATTTGTCACTCTCATTTTCCATTTCTTTTATAATTTCCGTTGCTGTAAATGCCTTCATTACGTTGTAGTTCTTTGACGTTAACGTAAAAAATTTAATAAGAGTTATCTTACAGTAAGCCAATTTCCATTTTACATAATTATTTTCGTATTTATTTATAGAATCGGTGTGTCGTAGAAATTGCAATTATTTTAATGGAACAATGTCCTATTTCCTGACTCATATAAACTTGGCACTGTTAGAACAGGATTTATTAAAATACAAAGTAACCAAGCAACTGCTATTAAAAAAAGTTGCGGTAGCTTGAGAAAGATTGCTTGATTTTCTATTTTAACTATACTGACTTTTTAAAAATTGGTCTTCATTATATGAACTACCAAAACAGAATGTTGTACTTCAATCAGTCTCAGAAATGAGTAAAAGTTTAGGTATACTACTAAACCACTACTGTCACAAGTCAATAACATACAGTATTGTGTGTAGGTTGTAGATCCATAGCCCAACAATTTATTATGTAATTTAGCCAAAATTAAAGCCAAAATTATCTCGTACACTACACGTTAAAGACAAATATCTAGATTTACATTAAATAAACAGACTATTATAGAATCTCTTATTGATTATAGTTAGTATTTCTATTGGGTAGACTGAAATTATAACGGATTTTTTTACGATATATCCTACACATTATAAGATTTTGCAAACAAGTGCATAAATATTTTTCTTGAAATGTCTTATTTCTCCATCTACATAAAGTTTTTTTCACATTTCATTTTATTCTGCGCTTGTAATAATAATTCATACAAAATTATCGTAATTTTAAATTATGGCACCAAATTAAAATTTAAAATTTCTATACTTAACCCAATTTCTGAAAATACAGTATTGGAACGGTTATTGCGGAGTTGCTAGAAACTAACAATAAATCCAATTAGACACAGGGAAGAAAACAAAGGTTAAGAACCAGGATTTGCTGTTTTCAATAAATATATTACTTGCACAGTATTGTGAAACACAAACAGTTGATTTATCCCAATACGCCATACAAAGAAAAAAATAGACGTATAGTCAGATAGTAAAATAAAAAGCACAAAAAATTTAAATAATTGGGCGAAACAGCAAGTACGCATAAAAAAATGCAATAGAACAAACTGACAAATACCAGTCTGTCAGGCTATGTTACGATATAACCAGTTTCCACTAAAAATGTATTTTAAAGCTGTTTCCACAGTACTGCAATGCGTTGCGCTGTGACATCATACGGTGCTATGGTTTGTGATCAGCTAAATTTTCGGTTTACATCATTGAACGATGATGGAGGTGTTAATTTTTTATTTACTGTAAGTTTTGTATTGAATTACAAATTTTACAAATTAGCTGACAGCTGCAACGACTGCCGAAACGACGCAAGACAATCTCCAGACGCGGCTCACACCCACAAGCCAAGAAAATCCTTAAACTATAATTTTATTTGACTGTTTCTGTCCATTACGTGAAATGTAATTTTCCATGTGTTTTTTTATAAACTCTAATTTTCTAACTTTTCAGCATTAAAAGTTTTTTTTCATAATGTGTAATATATGGTTGGTTTTGTTATCCTTACCTCTTAAAACCTGTCAATTCAAGCGTCTTGATTATGTACGAAAAGACCAACAGGAAAGCTAGCATGTTTCATAACTTCTCGCGTATTATTAATTTTATGTGATATGTGCTGTAAATCGGTAACACAGAGATGCTTTCCTTGGCTATGAGACTTATTATTTACTGTAATAGGCCAGTAGTAATTTACAAATGTTTCTCGCTGGCTGAACGAATTGTCATACGTCATGTAATGCAGATACTCTGTTCTGGTCGTATGTTCAACATAGTCGATTTGCTTGATGCTACTGGCATCAGTAAGGCAGCTGAGCTGATTCTTACAAGTTCAACCACCCACACAGCCAGCGCAAATGTATATCTCAGCTTGTGTGTGTTTTACTGTTAAGCATACACATGTACGTTCACCGTTGCTTATGATTTGTTGCTCAAACCTATAAAAACATTAAACATGCAACCCACGAAGCTAACAAGACAATTCATTGTAAAGAAAATAAGTGGTGAATTCAGTAAAAATATTGGTAGTATTAAATATTATTTTTCTGAATTGGGAGTCCATACGAACTACCACTTAACAGACAGACAAATGAAAAAAAAAAGATAGAAAGAATCACTGAATGCATATTTTTGTTGGATTTTCATTTAGGTCTGTCTGTTATGTTATAGTTTGACAGGACTCCTAATTAGGATATTCTTAATAAATAAAAATAATAAATATAAAAAAATCATTATTATTGTTTTTCTTCAAGTACACTAGTTCTTATATTTGCAATTAACTATCTTCTTGTCTTAGTGGTTTGTTTAATGTTTTCACAGATTTCAGCATCAAATCGTAAGCAATAATGCATGTCTATAACTCCATACATCCCTACTATCAAGTCACAATGCCACAAACATTCAAACAACTTAAGAATACACCAATGCCATGCTAAACGGATGCGCCCTTGCTGATTATTTATACAGACCACCTGTTCTGTATTTCTATCATTCAGTGTTCTGTTATTTATGGATTTATTATGACGTTCAGTCTAGAGCAAGACATTACCGCAGTGAACAGCATTAAACTTAATTTTAAATGTAAGTCATAACTTTGAGTCACATACATACCTGCTTCTCGACACTCTTGGACAACCACTACTTTCCCTGTCCGCATAAAATTAATTTACGTAAATTTAAGGTCCTTACACAAATGCACAACCGGAAACTAAAAAAACTAGAATGGCAGCCCTCTGTCTAGAAATTACATATCAATGTCGCTGTAGCCTTGCTCGAATTTTTCTATATATATTCGAGATTATGACAATTTGCTCATCGCTGTAAATCTGCATCCTTTCTTATTAAAATATTTTTATAGTCTTTGATATTTGCTGTAAGATTTCGTAGAATTGTAGGCACATCTCATGCGTGGATTTGCTTGAAGCTCAGCTTGTCCGCAGAGTTGTTTGTGTTCGGAGATATGCTGCAGTTTAGAGGCCAGATACTCACTTACCTGGAGTTACGAACGCTGTCGAGATGAAGTAGGGTAGTTTATCTCTGTCACGTGACCATGTTTTGTCACACATCAGGATCTTGATGAATGCCTTTTAATGATAATTAGAGTTTTGAGATTTGGGGTTAAAAATCACATATATTAGATACATATTTAATATTTTGCTAATTGCAACATCCACAGAACATTCTTTATGCGTTATTTTATTTGTTTTACATATAATATTCGGTGCGTGCTTGTTTCTTCGATATTTTATACTCTCTGCATTCGGTTTCACTTCGTTGTGGTGGATGTACATAATTAGAAACACTTAGAAGTGTTATAATTTGTTGAGATAGGGAAATGGGAGTCAATTTTCAACTATGTAAACATTTTCCAGCTTTGCGATTTATTCTACAATTGCATAATTTGTTATATGTTAAAATATCGACGTTATTTTTCCACTTGCAATTGAAATCATATGTGGATGAAATTCGTGAATTACCCTAAACAGTAATTAAACGTATAATTTAATTTAGCAAAGTATATGAAAAGTGTAGAGTTTAGTACTCAAGTTGAGGATTATTTCCCACCAATATCCTTTTAGTGCCACTTTGAAGCATATTTTATTGTTTAAATGATCACCCATGAATAATATAAACGCAACAATTCACAGCAAGTTTAACTTAATGACAGAGAACTGGTAAGGATAAAAAAAACTGATACTGGTTTATACGATAGGAGCATTTCCAGTTATAAATAAAAAAACAACTTACGTTGAAGTCAATATTTCACTATTTATTTGGCGAGGTTTTCTCTGTCAAGGAAGTAAGAATTAATTAGAAAATATTGAACAAATATGTCTCAACAGCAGCTACCGAAATATTGGCTGAATATGTAAGTTTTGGTGAATGATTTGTAGCTTATAATGAAAAATTATTTTGTCATAGTCGCTTTCATCTTCATGTGTTCAACTTTTCTCTTTCATAACTAGACCTAAAGTGTGGTATGAAAATTAGAATACGAAATCACTCGAATATAAACACAATATGTGTGCATCCTTAATTTTTTTTTCATTTATAGAGACCGGAAAAATTCGCGGGTTCACTGAGCTGTAGGTTAGTCTCCAAGTATATATTGAAATCGTGTTTATTAGCTGCTCGCTGACACAGTGAAATGGGCCAGTATTCAGTTACAGTTTTCTTATTGGCTCGGTTACTTCCAGGAAGTATCGAGTAAGTCAACGGCTAATTATTAAGGACCCCTGTTCTTCGCGTAAAGAATTTTGCCCCAGGTTGTTTAAGTGCCTTACGTGCACATCTACAGTTCTGCTTCACTGTTATTGGCAGCGTGTCTGTGTGAAGAGCCGTATCTCCTTTGACTGAGACAATTACGATAACGTTCCTGCAACAACACACGCCTGTGATTTGCCGGTAGAATCCTAAGACTCGCGACAGTTAAAATATCCATTCACTGACCACGAATCAGAACTACAGCTGTGCACATAAGGCACTGAAACAGAGTGGGGCAAAATTATTTTCGCGAAAAACAGGGATCTTTACCAACTATGAACGCGATACAGACCTATAGTTGCTGGAGTCTAGCTTGCGCCTAAAAGAAAACGCGAAATGTTCAGGTCTCTATTCATTTACAAATAGTAACTACACCTTGACTAAATGTTACGTTTTTACACCAAAACGTTGAGTGGTTTTTTTTACCTTTATTGCACCTTTTATGTTTTTTACAAAAAATTACTTGGGTTTCAGCTATTTAATTAAACTGAAACATATCAGAATGACTGCATGCAGTTAATTTTCTAGTCACTGCACAATAAACGACAAGTTTTTAATTTCGATAAGCCCCAGGCGTCATGAAGAATTACACACATATGTGGATCAACATTGCTTGCATACTTTTAAAGACTGGAAAGCTACGCTAGACTTCTTAACTGAAAATAGACTGAATTATTGTAATTGGTTTTCTCCAAGCACTGATTGACGTATTTACAATCAGAAGCATTCAATTTTTAGCTCTTGTTTTAATTAATTAACGCATTAGTACTATACATTCCCAAGTTCATACCGTTAGTTGAGTTTCCGAGCAGTCCTAAAACTCGACAAATTTAACAAACACTATCGATGTTAATCTTGCCTCATAATCCCACTGGTTTTACAATTCGTGTATTTTAACGTTCAGATTTTTCTCAGACATAGGAACGGTTTTTCTTGTAACAGTAGCTATGGAGATATTAGTTAGTCTGTACATGGTTTGCATCAAAGGCGAAAAGTGTCATGTTCCAAGGGAAGTGTACCTTAGCAATGGCTAGATACCTAAAAATTTCGCGTTTTTTTTCAGGCTGCAGAACAGACTGCGAGCTTTAGTTTTCTTCATCGATGTTTCCATTAGCATGCGACGTCGTGACTTGGAGCGGAGAACGCTTGTAGCCAACAATTAAAATTTCCACGGTAAATTGACTAATCGCAAGCAAATCAATCAAATATGCAAATGAAATCTCATACGAAGAGACCGGAAGTTTTCTCGAAAATATTTCTGCATCGGGTTGTTTCAGTGCCTTACGTGCACATCTGTCGTTCTACTTCATGATCATTGGTACGGCTAGGAATATTTCGCGAGTTCAACGGCCAACATGCTAGAATCCATTAGCCTGTGTATACCGAAGCTCTGCTATTTGTCCATTACCTACTACTCTTTCAGACAGCAGACGATGAACGAATAGAAGGGGTTTGAGAATGCACAGGACATTGGATTCTAGCATGCAGGTCATTGAACTCGCGAGTTTTTTTTAGCCCTCTGTACATGTACAGAGTCGTCTTACATTTGACTGTACCAATCAGAGCGAGGTTTACTATTACACCACATGCCTGTGATTTACGGATAGAATCCAAAGACTCTGAGAGTTAAAACATCCAATCACTAGAGACATGCAAAATTCGCGTTATTTTCTGACAGCTGACTAGACTCCAAGTGACTGTAGGCTTGTTCGACGTCTCCCTCTGGCCGATATTGTCGTGACTTGTCGCGGAGAATGCTTACACTGTAGAGAGGCCAATCTCTGTAAAAACGTAACACGCGTAAGCGACGACATATAAAAGTTCGTGGCCAATTGAATCGCAGATTATGCTCTGTTATGTATAGGAAAGTGAAGTTTAGTCTGCTACCAAATGATAACGCGAAATTTGCATGTCTCTACCAATCACTGACAACTTAAGGTCCGCACATAAGACACTGAAACAAATGGGGTAAAATATCTTTTCGCGGAAACTTCCTGTCCCTACTGATAAGGGTCGGTGACCAATGAAATTGTTTGTGAAATAATTTTACGGAAAGTGCAGGAAAATATCTGTCTAGTGTTTAGTAAAGGCAAGGAAAGCTACAATTGTGGAACCTGTAAGTTCCTGTCATATTTGCAATTGGCCCTTGACTTGTTTCACACCTCCTGGAAGTAGCTGAACTAAACGTGCCCCATATCACTGTGTCAGTCAGTAGCTAATGAACAGCTTCTGTTTACTTGAGAACACATATATTCTTGGAGGCTAGCTTACAGGTCACTGAACCCGCACATTTTTCAGGTCTCTGTGTATAGTTATTTGCAGAGACAGAAACATTTCGCGAATTCAATGACATGCATGTTAAAATCCACTATCTTATGTACACTCAAGCCCATACAATTTGTCCGTTTGCTTCTACTCACTGGAACAATAGACAATGAACTGATAGACGGGGCTTGAGTATGTATAGGAGAGTGGATTCTAACATGCAGGTAATTGAATTCGCGTAAATTTCCTGTCCCTAGTTATTTGTCTTGTTGGATGTGCTGATTATATCTCAAGGCACTCGAGGGCGTGCTCACCGCAAGAATGCACAGGTGTTGCAAGTCTAGCATGCAGCAGGATATGCGGCTTCACTGCACTGAACACGCAAGGGACAGCGTCTTGCCATTACAACTGCGGGGAAGTCTGGCGATGGTAAGACAGCGCTCATCCTTCCGACGTTGTTCTGGTTACTCCAATTTCCTGATCTTTACCAGGGCTTTCTCATTGGCTCCGTCCTTGTGTCGTCCTCGAGAAATGCTAGTGTGCCCCTGCAAGCAAAGACTCTTTATTTCAAACGCCAAGTTCAGGCGCTGGTTTTTGGACGATCTTCACGCATCAGCTCTACTCTTCAGTGGATTGCCACGCGCTGATTCTGTTTAAACCGCTCAGCGTTAGTAATATCATGCCTTTGTATTTACACCAATTACTTTTAGATTTTAAGCTTTAAATTTTTATTAAGTTCTTGAACAATTAATAGGGAATGAAAAATTTCACGTATTCAATGACCTTGTTAGAATCCACTGTCCGTTAGCTGCTACTCACTGGAACAACAGACAATGAACGGATAGACGGGCCTTGAGCATACACTGGACAATGGATTCCAACATGCCGGTACTTGAACTTAGGAATTTTTTCGTTCCTACCAATTAAACGTACACATCGTACAATTTTTATTACTTAATGCCAAAAACAGCATTTTACGGTTTACGTTGCTCACTAAAAGTAAAAAATTACTCACCTAAGTTGAGCCACTCAAAGTAAACAAGAATTCCGTGACGTACTTTAATTATATCAGTAATTTTCGATAATTATTAGGTTTTACGATTTTTCAATTGTTTTTATTTGTTCGGAAATATTTCGAACATTGATATAAGGTTGTGAGAAAGACTCTCATGAATAAACTAATATATATTCGTGAATTACATTTTCCTATGATTACTTAAAAAAATTAATTAAATTTTGACGTTGGTGTGCTACGGTACCAAAAATATACAGTAAAAAATCTATGTGTTGTAACATACCACGATATCTCGTGGAGATTACAGTATGTAAATGAGAGTCCATGTTGGGGACGTTAAGACATTTATGCACATATTAGTAATTTTAGTAACTCGGTAAAACCCTGGCATGTTATTTTAAGGTAGTAAGATTTAAGTGTATTTATTATGCTGTTGTAATGTATATTGTGTTAAGTATAATGTAAACTTAA
>PNEQ01064775.1:0-74811 GCA_003012365.1 Medauroidea extradentata | reverse complement strand
CTGAATAGCGGTGACAGGACGATGTGTTATATATGCCTTATTTTACGTACAGAGAAAAGCTGCAGAACAGAAATAAGATTGCATGGTATTAATTAAAGCCATGGATTCACATTTATGCAATTTTAGCAAGTTTTAATTTTTAAATCCTGAAAGGGAGCAGATATCACACAATCATTGTATAGAATTTCACAAAATATGTATATTTTTTATAATTTCGGCAATAATTGACTTCAAGAAAACAGAATTAAGCCAGTAATTAACCAAAATTATAAAAACTTATGTTTTGAAAAAAATTAGGCTACATAGCCCAAACCATTTTTAACAATTCTGTGTTACGGAATAAAATGTATTCACAATTATAGTCTACAAAACTAACATTTCATAAAAATATAAAATTATGATTTTATCGCACTTGAACACCCTTAATCGCTGACCAATAAATCTCTCTCTCTCTCTCTCTCTCTCTCTCTCTCTCTCTCTCTATCTCTCTCTCTCTGTCTCTGTCTGTGTGTTCCTTTTGTGGATGATTCAGCAAGAGTGACTTAGAACCTTCTTACCCTACACTGCGAGGGTGTGGTTGCGTGAGCACTCGGATCATTTGTCTTGTTATAAAGAGCTGCGGAGTGATTAACAAAGCCCTGTCGTGTTTAACACTGGCAAGTTCATGCCCTATCTACGTACTACGTTACAAACGTTCCAAAGGCTAAAAAAAAGTTAATTTTATATTTGTATGAAACACTGTTAGTTTTGTAAACGTTACTCGGGTATACATTATCTTCTTACAAAAAAAAATTAGCTCACATAGTTTTCCCATATTGGCCTTCAAAGTTAAAATGTATGTGTTTTTACTTTGTACACCCCCCGTAAACCAATCAACATACTAAAACGTAATAATTCACAATGTCACAGGCTAGGGTTTTAAGCATATTAAACACAATACAAATTATATGTGCATTGAAAAAAATAATTTCTAAAAGTAGAAAAAAAAATCAAAATGTCAGAAAGTTTTTAAAAATACGAAACATTGTTTGAATGGGTTTTTATATACTTAAAGCCCTTGCTGGTGACATATCCTTTCACTGGGAATTATTTCGTTGCATTATGTTGATTGGTTTTCAGGAGGTGTATGAACTAAATACATGCAAATTTTGACTTTGAAATGCCATTACGGGAAAACTGGCTCAGCTATTATTTGTCAGAGGATGATGTACTACCAAGTAAGTAATGTCTACAACACTATCACTGTTTCGTAGAAATATAATATTGTAATTTTTTCCCCTCTGGAACGCCTTTGAGGCTATGCAATATTAATTTTTCTACGCCTAAACAAGAGGAAATATAAAAAATCTGTCTGGCACTCCATGTTGGGGGATTTATTTTAATGTAGTAAATACCATGATTTTAGCTAAGTGTGCAACCAACGAAATTCTGGTTAACTGACATTTCAGTCGAAACCGTGTAGTTTCTAGCTTAGAAAAAAATAGCTATCAAGAAAAAAAAAACATTTCAAACAAAAATGCCAGACAGATTTTTCTCACATCTGCTCTCGTTTAGGTATGAAAAAATAACTATCGAAAACAACAGTAGGAACTAAAGAGCCGGTCACCTGCCTGGTGAAGGGCGTGTTTGCGTGTGTGTGAGGCAAAAAAATATAATTGTAATGACACCGCTTAAAGCCCCAGGAAAAACACTATTACGAGAATTTTGCACGCCAGTTTGGCAAACTGTGAATAGAGGCGATAAGCTTCTCGTCAAGCGTGGCACTCTAGTTCTTATCACACCGCTGTCCCCACGAGTTAAGAGTGCGTGGTAGATAAATAAACGCTGAAAATATCAATTGATTTCTACGCTTTTTCGAAGTCAATATAGATAAAATACTCAATGACAATTCTAGATAATGGTATTTGCCAGCTTTACGAGTAAATATTTATCCAGAATTACTAATTCGTTACGCGTGATCTCTTGCGCCGCAGTTAAATGCACGAAGTTCCGGCGTCAGAGATTGTGCCTCAGAAGTTCGTAACACTGGAAACAATTTGGTTTAAAACGTTGGCTAAAACTATTGTCTAGGATTGCTATTGTTTAATTTTCGCAAATTAACTTCAAGAAACCTACAGTTATAGATTAATGCGTTTGGCATTGAATTATGTACCTCGCCCTCTTAAACGTGGTAATTGCCACTATCAAACAGCTGGCTCTAAACAAAAAGTTATTGGACGATGACACTCGTGATACCTACCAACCGGCAGCTTAAGAAGAAGTAGTTCTTACACATGTTCGTGTCGCCTTCCGGTATTCACTGATTTCACTGACCAGTGTTTTCAGCACGGTCGTAGAAGAACAGGTCTGGACACTCGCCTATCTACCAATGTATTTTCTTGACATTCTTGTCGTTTGGCTGTAGTTCGTCAAGGTACCGAGAGTGTTGTGCGTCTTTGGCGCTGCAAACAGAGCTCAAACTCCGCCCATTTTTTCCAGTGTTTACATTATAAAGTAAATAAATATTGTTGGAGCCATGCTTTAGGACTGTGAGCTAAGAAAGTATTTTAGAAAATGATAACGTTTCGTTAAATTGTTTGTGTTTATAATGTAAACACTAGAAAAAAGTGGGTGGAAGTGGGAGGAGTTTGAGCCCGATCGCCCTGATTGCAGAGCCAAAGACGCACAACACTCTCGGTAACTTGGTGAACTGCAGCCAAACAACAAGGGGGTCAAGTTTCCAGGCGAGTGTCCAGACCTGTTCTTCTACGGCCGTGGTTTTCAGTAATGTCAGCTATAGTTCCGATTTTGCTGACGGCACTGATAGTCACTGATTGTTGGTTGATGATGATGCCCTGTGCGAGGCTACATCCGTTTACTGGGATTACTGATTTTACTGGCACTTCAGAGCATCAGTGTTGTCAGTAAAACAATATTTTTGGGGAAATTCAAAGGTTGAAGTGATCTTATGGTAGAACAAGGAAACTTTTTTTTTTGTTGAAAGTTATCGAAGCATTCGGCGTTTACAGTTTGCAAAACTTAAATTATGTTAAGACACTGAATTATGCCTTGCTACATATTAATCGGTCACTATAACGTGTAGAGTGTGACAAACACAAATACTCACGATATTAGCTTTCGTAGTGAAAACACGAAAAAAAAAAAAAAATCGTATCTAAGTTGTGCTAGATGCATCAATATGGTATAAATATATCTACTTTATTTTTTAGCAAATACAATTTCCACAACGAAAAAATAAACATGGTTGTTTATTGCCAGATGGCAGAGGCTTGGCAGTGCAGACTGCAGTAATGTTTACTGGTTTTATATTAAGATATTATATATTTACGGGCATATAAATATTTTGCTGTTTACTGGATTGATCCTGCTGACAGACCCTGGCGAACTGTCAGTGATATCAGTGCTATCAGCAGAAAAAAAAGACGGTCTAAAGGAACAGGGAAATACTGATATAATCAGGCTTGTATAATAGCCATGCTGAACAGGTGCTATGATTACATACTGAAATATGGCTATGTGTACAATACTGCTCTTTGCCCATAGCTAGTGATGCGAAAATTTTTCGTTTTCTTTTGGGCTCAAGCTAGAATTAAAGAACTGTAAGTTCGTGTTACTTTCGTAATTGATCCTTGGCTTATACAACTCTTCGTGTAAGGCGCTCAACCAGTAATAAAGACACAACTAAATGCAGAACCAATCATGTGTTATCATTATCACTCAGTTAGCGAGCAGTGAGCAGCTATTGACTGCTTGAGCACACATATATGTTTGCAAGCTAGCCTGTAGGTCAGTGAACCCGGTAATTTTTCCGGTCAATACACATAGCACACACTGTAAAAATAGTCTGGTTAATATCGTGCTCACGAAATGAAAATAACTAACCTATACATTGCATGGGAATTGTACCATACCATGAAGTATAATTCTCACACGAAGTTTGCATTTTCGCATTACGTACTGCTTTCTCCTATACTTTAATGGGATAGGTACCAAAAACTCCTAGGAAATTTATTTCTCATATTCACGTTATCAACATCCTTAGACGTAGAGACCCCTGTTTTTTCGCGAAAAGAATTTTGCCCCAGTTTGTTTCAATGCCTTACGTGCACATCTGCAGTTCTGCTTCATGGTCTGTGATTGGATGGATAGTTTAACCCACGCGAGCCTTGAGATTCTACCGGCAAATTACAGACGTGTGGTGTTGCAGGAACGTTATTGTAATTGGCTCAGTCAAATGAGATACGGCTCTTCACATAGACACGCTGTCAATATCTATGAAGCAGAATTGCAGATGTGCACGTAAGACACTGAAAAAAAAAAAAAAAAAAAAAAAAAAAAGGGGAGGGGGGGCAAAATTCTTTTCGCGAAAAAAGCGGTCCCTAGTCATTAACAGTCCTCTAGATCTGTGTGCTAAATATACAAATAATTTTCAAACTGTAGTTATTCGTCTGCAAGCATTTGAACCGCGTATAGAATAGTTGTCCAGTCATATAGCCCGCAGTATACTACAGTATTTTGAGTGTTTGTGTGGCACTAAATACTTTTTTTAATTGTTTATTCTCTCTCTCTCTCTCTCTCTCTCTCTCCAATACTAATAACAGTTAAGGCAACGCTCTCTTGTTTACACTTTTCAGCGATATTAATTTTTTACGCCTAAACGAGAGCAGATATGAAACATCTATTTGAAAGTTTTGTTTAAAATCGTCTTCTCCATGTTGGCTGATTTTTTTCAAGTCAGTAAATACTATGGTTTTATTTAATTAAGTAACCAACGAAATTCTAGTTAATTAACTATTTAGTCGAAACCGTATGATTACTTGTCTTGAAAAAAATAGCTACATTCTTAACAAAACTGCCAAATAGATGTTTGATATGTGCTCTCAAAAAATTGAACAGTCGTCTAGGCTAAGGGTCTGCTGAAAGTTGTAATGTCGCAGGGTTTTGGCTGAGAAGGAAGAAAGGGCTGGAATGTCTCACGTATGAGGGCGAGGGGAAAGGGGTGGGGGTGCAGTCAGGGAGGATGGAGAGCACCCACGACCTCACAAGGTGAATTTTCCCCGGGCCAACGCCGCCCGCCGGGGACCAGATAAAAAGGTCGCGACCCTCTCACAAGCTGAGATAGAGCAGAGAGAGAGTGAGAGAGAGTGAGAGAGGTAGAATGAGAGGGGTGGAGAAGGGGTGAATGGTGCAGTCAGTACGGTCACGTACTCACCCCTGCCTACGTAGTTACACACCACGCCGAGGGCGAAAGATATATATTTATTTCGTGGTTGCTTCTGGGACCTGCCTGTACACAAAACACTTCTCTCTACAGCGAATATTCTCTTACATTACGACTGTTCACATGCCCACAACTATTATCTATATTTATATTTGTACCAGATATTTTTTTTTCTTATTTTATCACAACATGAGACTAAATTTTGTTCTTATAAAATTTTCTTATCTCTCATAGTTTTCGCATAATGGCTTGTTACAGTCAAAATTTACATGTTCCTGTTTTAAGGACTACACTAAAACCAACTGACATACCAAACTGAAAAAAAAAAAAATCACAGTGGATAAAGACGTAACAGGCTACAATTTCTTGTACATAAAAGCAAAATATAAAAACTTTTTTATTTAAATAAATATGGGATAAATCGTCAAAATATTAATACCTGCAAATTTTCAAACAGTATCTTGAGCAAATTATGATTATTTTTATTTATGAATTTGTCACTAAAACTGTGTGAGAATTTACAGACTATAAGTATAGTTGTTAATTGTACATTTTAGCATATGATTTCACATATAAAAAGGACCAAGACATGCATGTTAAAAAACAATTAATGTATATGTTTATTTACAATTTAAAATGCGTATTAAAGTATATGTTGAACTGCACGTACGCTATTTCTTCTTACAAACGAATCCTATCGTGTTAGTACACTTTACATGTTTCAAGCTCTAGTTTCTGAATATGTCAGTCTGCATAAACAATTTTGAGTTAAAAAACTGCTTGTTTATAGAAAGTGATTTTTTTTAATTTCAAGTATATGTTTATGTATTTCAGCTTTCATTTTTTTTTTTTTTGCAAAATAAAAGTTAAAAGCCTTCTGTTACATTTCACCGAAATTACAACCTACATATCACATACACAAGGGTAACAGGGGGGCCGCAGTGGCCGAGGGGGTCAGACCTCCCGCCTCCCGCCAAGGCGATCCGGGTTTGATTCCCGGCGGGGTCAGTCCCCGGATTTTCGCATGTGAGAATCGTGTCGGACGATGCCGCTAGTCGGCGGGTTTTCTCGGGGATCTCCCGTTTCCCCCGCCCCTTCATTTCGGTGCAGTTCCTTACTCTTAACATGCCATCCCCACCAGCGCTAAAGACCTCGATGTTAAGCTCTGACAAAAAATCTCTCACTCACACACAAGGGTAACAATAACAAATTTAATGAAACCTAACTAACAACTATTCACAGCATCAACTAAGCATATCAAATTTATCAGTTTATAAAATTAATAAAGTGTGCAGCTGCGACAAAACTCAAACGGAAATAATTCTAACTGCAGGAATAAAATTTCAGCTTATAGTAGACATGCTTTGAAAATAATGTGGAAATACTTTTTTTATATTTGACATGGATATTACAATTTTTATTAATTTTTAATATGTGTAACAAACATCCTTTTTTTTTCTTGGTGATTATTCTGTGAACTAGATAATCTAAGTTTTGAAAGTCGTCTTGCCTGGCTCCCTCCTGGACCTGCCATCAAACTATCACTGGCTGCCCCGCGTGTTGGCTAAATATTTAATTTTTACTCTAATTTTCCAACTAACCGTTCTGACAATTACAATTACAAGATCACATTTAACAAATAGAAATGTTCATACTGAACACAAAGAAACGTTGGTTACATTTATACGACAATATTTAGCATCGTACCGTTTGTGAGTTGTATTACATATCGCCGAACAAGAGTCATCAAATATGCATAAGAAACTCCCTCTTCTCCCCCTTTCTACAAAGACGTATTTTACGATCGTAACATTTTACACACATGGGGTACTAATATTTTAATTACAATGTTTGGTTGAAATAAGTCAAGCATTCTACAGTTACAAGGAAATCGTTCTATATTAATTACCTGTTTGGATACTTCAACAGACGATGGTAGAAAGAAACCGAACACACTTCTATTACGAATCTACTCCAGTTAGCAACAAACAGCATTTATTCGCAGTAGTTTCTTGTTGCGTACGGTTTTTGCTTCTTGCTTACCAGTTCCCATGCTCTAGCCTCTCGAAGATGGCGGATTCGCTGTGCGACAAAAGATTCTATGACATACGATCAATTAATAAGTAATTGCCGCCCTAAAAAGGGTACGGTAAGTAACTTAACGTCGTCGACGGTCAGGTCATTATAGACGTTAACACACCTTGCTACAATGACAGGAGCTGAGAGAGGAGTCGGCCATGGCCTTTGTTAAGTAACCATTCAAGCATTTGCCGAGGGCGATTTTTGGAAATCATGGAAAACCGAAATCACGATGGCCGAAGACAGGGATCCAACCCGGGTCCTTCCGAATGCGAGTCCAATATGTTACCGCTGTGCCACTAGCTCAGTACGCCACCCAAAGAATTTTTGTTTTGTTTTGGTAATTTGAGGTTAAAAAACCTGCACTTACTTTAGACATGGGGAAATTAATTTGTATTAGTGAATACAAATTTATGAAAAATAAAAAAAGTACATTTTCTCTCTCACATCAAGTGTACACAAGTACTGCGGCTTGTTTGTGGCTGAATGGATCCCTGGTCTAAAGTGATTTATGGTAGTAGAAGCAGTCCTGCTGGCAGGGAAAGTGTGGGCTGGCGAAGGTCAACCCGTCTTAAAAGGAGGGGGGGGGGGTGCGTTTGTGCCGATCCGTTCAGAAAGCATATAACCCATACTATCTCATTTCAGTGTAAATTATGACATTCGAGTAAGTCTGTTGATTTTTGTTATTAGCATGCTTCCATAACTTGCAAATTTTGTCTTTGACGTGCCGTTATGGAAAGACTATGAGAGTTAAAAAAGTTTCACGAGTGGAAAATGTAGTTAAAAGTTACGTCTGTAAAACTAACACTATGTTGTACAAATGTAAAATGATGCACTTTTGCTATGTCAACGCCCTTAATGACTTTGGACGCGCAAAATACGTCCAGCTAAGGGACGCTGGAACTTAAAGCAAACATCCTCAGAGTAGGGAGATACTCAGTTATCGCACACTCGCTGTACATCCCGTATGCACGCAGCTTGCAGCGTGGTAATTGGCCTCCCCCCTCCCTTTTCTCAGTGCTAACATCCACCCCAAGCGGCAAAGTAGAAAATTACGTTTTATCACATTCTGCTGGATTTCCTCGCGTATTCCTCTGCGTTCAAGTAGGCGGAGGCTGTAAAATTAAACCGAAACGAACAAAAGCCATTAAACTTTACGATGCAGTAGTACAAGTACACTCCGCGCATTTAATTGGGAATTTCATCACCGGCTTATAACGTTCCCTAATTACGAGACGTGGTCCTGTTCCAGGTAATACGAGAACCAGAGCAGAGAATAAAAAGAGTACCTTTGAACAGGCATATGTGAGCAGTGGCGTAGCCAAGGGGGGGGGGAGATAGGGGTTGTAACCCCCCCCCCTTGCCCGGGGTGAATCGGCTTTCAAGACCTTAGGTGTTAAAAGGCCGTAAAACCGCTCATCATCATTGCCCGGGGTGACGAGTTCATCGGTTACTTTACAAAAGTTTATTAAAGAAGATACGAATTTTAATCATTGTTTATTAAAAATATTTTATTAAATTTGTTTGCTGGCCTTTATGTATATTGCATAACCAGGCCTATAAACATATTTACATTACATGTTGTGTAATCCTGCTGCAGTCAAATATGTAACTTGTGAAAAGTATTTACTTATCTCTTCATCGCTAACATAGTCCAACCAACGTGTTATCTTTAATTTGTGTATTTTATATTAAATCGATTATCGAATTTATTTTACGATTTACATTTAAGCTAAAGTGTTTAAATTGTAGCAAGAGAAATAGTTTGATTTATTTGTACAACCAAAATGTATAAGGAGGCCAGAAAATAAAGAATTATTCAAATATTTTTATTTAGTGGATAAAGGATTCATTACCTTATAATACAATTTACTATATGTATATATATATATATATATATATATATATATATATATATATATATATATATATATATAACAAGTATTACTTCCGCCTTCTGCTTTTTATACTCTTGATTATTTATTTTATGTTTGCACTTTGGTAAATTACCTACCCCTCCCGCGGATTGTTCTTCAAACTTGTGTATCCCCCCCCCCTTTTTTTTAGAAATTTCTGGCTACGCCACTGTATGTCAGCAGACAATACTATCTACGGTTCGTGTGAAGCTACGGCGCTCCTACCACGCGCTTAAATTGTGTTGCAGTGTGTTCATAAATACTTCTTTTTCTTTACAATAACATTCCACATGTGCCCACTGTGACAATGTACAAAAAGCAAATACACTTCAAACGATGACGGAAAGGTATTTTTTAAATAATGACGCAAATTAGAAAAAAAAATATCGGAGCCTTTTAAAGTGGTTAAAAAAATATTTTTAAACTGGTCGAAAAAAAAAAAAAAAAACTCGGGATTCGTGTGAAACTACTCTAGAAACCTGCAATAGACTTTGCTTAAAACGTCTCACCAATAAAAAGATGGGGTCACCACTGAAAGTGTCAGTCAGGCGAGAGATCTACGATACCACTGCACGCCGTTTCAGTGTCTTGCGGTAGAGGCGATACCGCACCAGATGAGCCGGTCAACATCGCCCTTGGCGCCGTGCCTCACTCAAACAAACACACGGCCAGTAGGCGGGCGCCTTAAGGATGTTCGAGTGCGATAAAGTCATAATTTTATATTTGTATGAAAAAGTTTACTTATAACTGGGTGTCACAGTCAAAATTTGCTTGTTACGCTGCCATACAAATAGTGAATACCAACTGACCTACTTAAACAAAATAATTCACTGTGAACTTACATCTCAGTGCTATGCAATAACACATCAAAAAACCGACAACGTAATATATAGAATTTTAAAGAAAATCGCAAAAGTTCAGAAAAAAGTTGCCAATCCAGCAATTTTTTAAAAAATACAAAAACAGTTGGAGGGATTTTTTCAAATGTAAATTTTGTCTTTGACGCACCGTTATGAGAAAACTACGCCAGGTAAATTTGTTTCGTAAGAGGAAACTGCACTCTCAAGTATCGTCTACAAAACTAACAATATTTCATCTAAATATAAAATTATGATTTTATCGCTCTTTGGGTGATTTCAACCTCTAGAGCAATGGCGAGAATAAGAACACTCTTACAGATGGTGAAATTTCACGAATTCAATGACCTGCATGCTAGAATGAAATATCCTATGCATACTCAAGTCTCGTCTATTTGTCCACCAGCTGCTGCTACTCAGTGGAACAGCAGACAATGAACGAATTGACGGGGCTTGAGTATGCATAGGATATTTGATTCTAACATACAGGTCATTGAATTCGCGAAATTTCACCATCTCTAGACATACTATTTTATATTCGGTGGGGCTCAGTCACAGTTTACAAAATCGCTTTCGGATAAATTTCATTTCTGCGTTGATATGAGGACAACATTGTCATGGGAATCAAAATGTGGGATAAAAAAAAATAACGAGTATGGATTTCCGCGTGTATACACATGTAGGCCTATAGGTCATTCGGGATGAAGTGAGCACTGGAAATAATCTTTGAAAGAAATCACTAGCCGTTACTGCGTATAGTTCTATATTAACTGACGTTGCCTAGCTGATTGTATGGTTGGTAATAAAATTACGCAACATAAGCTAGTTCCGTGTGTCTTCCTATTTATAAACAACAATACAGAAACATAATGAATCAAAATCGACATAATTGGATTTTATGTAAATTTTTTATTAAACTTTATGTTTTCATATTGACTCCACAACTTCTCTTTTATGTGTTGTCATTTACGTGTGTTCCGTCTTTACAGAGATTGGCCTCTCTACCGTGTAAGCATACTCCGCGGCAAGTCACAACAATATCGGCCAGCGGGAGACGTCGAACGAGCCTATAGTTACTTTGCTGTCAGAAAATAATCACGTCTAATACTGATATGTATCATTGGACAATACGTTCCTTGCTTCTTGTATGCTACTGGGAGAAGAGTGTATCTGCCCCTACAAGTCTAATGGTCTCACAGGCACCTCAGTGTTGAGTATAGTCACAGCTTAGCACCGCATATCTTGGAACACGACCACGATAAGCCACTGGTCTATACCGTTCCACCTATCGCCAAAAACACTTGTAATATATAAAAATAGCATCTTTGTTTGTTCGTCATATATGCGTACCTATTTAGGAGGGAAGGCAGGGGGGGGGGGCAAATGCCCCACTGGATTTAGAAGGAAATGTGTGAAAAGACAATTTTTGTGTATTTTGTTTTTTTTTTAGGTAATACTAGCGTAAACACATAAAACCGAAGTTTTATTATTATTGTTTCTAATTTATAAATACTTAATTAATTTTAAAATGTAACAAGGTCACTGTCACCAAAAATGTTTTTTGCCCCGGTCCCCCTCATTCCCTGTAGTCATACCATTCATTCGATTGGGATGAAACCTTTGGTGACTTGTACGTGCGTCCGCGAAGATTTCTGCAAAAAAAAAAAGTGTGTTTGTATGGAGTCGAGGCTTGCTATATGTTAGTAGAGATGTGACAATTTCGCATTTTGTTTCAGACACAAGCTAGAACTCAAACAATTGTTCATTTATGTCACTTTTTCAATTGCCTCTGGTCTCTCTTGAGATTTCTGAGACAGCTCTGAGCCAATAGTGCATTTTAGTATTATTAGCTTTTTTCTTTAATTATGAGAAGAAAAATGTAAAATCGGCGACTACACCGCAAATTCTATTTACCTTGAGCTACAAGACAAGCACGGCAATAGAGCTAGTAATGTAAAGTTTGGTCGCAATTTGTCGGGAAAATGATGAACAAAAAAAATTTGCCACACACAATGCGGCGTAATTATAAGTTAACAGCTAAACCGCAAGGTCTGTACTAAAGCGATATGTAAATAGAATTTGAGGTATAATCATATAGGCCTATATAACATTTATCTTCTTAGAATTCAAAAATAAAAATAAAATTTTAATATGGCGACTGAAACCGAGCCTTAAATGCAGTCCCAATCATGTCAGCCATTAGTCTTTGAGAAGATGTCTGCTTGAATATACACATATTTTTTTTTAAGTTAAGCATACAGGTCTAGTTATTAGTAGTGGTACGTGAAATCTGCGGATTCAGTGAGCTGTCAACTAGACTACACAAACATGTATACATTCCAGCTCGTGTTATCGGTTCATTCGCTGTCAAACCTGTGAGTAATCACTGTTAGCCTGTAACAAGTTAAGTGTAATTAGTTCCACGTTTTGTTACAAATTTGTTTTTTGTTGTGAGTTTTCAAGGACGTATCTGGTAATCTGTTATCCAATCGTAAAATGACAAAAATTCACATGCGTTTGAATTGCAGCTCGTCCTGAAACGTCTCCGCGAATTTTACGTACCTCTATTTAGCATTTAATTATGAATTAAGTCCGGGTCAATGACCTGCAGACATGCCGTCGAATGACTGTTACGGATGTCCACGTGACAAAAATGTATACTTTTATATTTGTACGGTATGGAGTTAGTTTTACAAACGTTACTCGTGACTACATATTCTACAAGTGAAACTTTTTTTAGCCATCATAGTCTTCCCATAGCGGGCTGGCAATGTAAAAACTTGCAAGTTACGGGAACATACTAACAACAAAAACCAACTGACTTACACGAGTGACATTATTTACACTGAAATTAGATAGTATGGGTAATATGCTAAAAGATTTCAAACCGCACAATAAAGTCCCATTGTATTTTTTAAAAATGGCCGCAAATAAAAAATATATCGTTATTTTTACAATTTTTTTTAAAAATACGAAGTAATCGTATTGCATGATTTAAAATCTTGGCTTCTCACAGCGCGATGGTGCGGGGACAGAGGGGCAGGGGAAGAAGAGGAGATAAGGAGGCGACACACAGTCGACAGCGGTGTAGTAGCTGTTAGGAAAATATCGACCCTAAGTGTGTACCCGAAAGTGGAAGGTGTAGGTGTTAGCTTGCAGATGCGCGGAAAGAAGATGCATAGCATAGAACGGGAAGTAATATAAACCATTCAGAGTTGTGATGAAGAAGCGACAAGTAAATGCTTGAACCTCTGCACAGAACAACCAGCAAGAGCAGCAAAGTACACGGGTGTGAGTGAAAGAGCTGTACACTAACCACTACACGAAAAACAGATACTGGAAGTGTAAACATAAAGTATTTAATAAACTGTTACTTAGTTTATTGCGGAACTGAAGGGTATTATCATCAGACATTCAGAATCGATGAGGGTGAATGAGATGAGTATCGAGAAGTGCCGGAATGCAAGGTTGAGGAAAATAGATCACAAAAAAAAAAAAACAGCCTAACTGCGACATCGTCCAACACGATACTACATGCGTAAATACGGACGTCAAACCCCAGGGATAGAACTCGGATCGCCTAAATAAGGCAAGCGCTCGACCGCCGTAGTTTCTTATGTAGTTAAGAATTTCGGGGATCTGTTTTTCAGGAGTAAAGTATAATTTATTGTTTGAATAACGTTAACATATTTCACACCGTTACAGAACAAGAAAAAAAAAAATAAATAAATAAAACCTAACAATAAATTTCCTACATCCAGATTGACATTAAGAAAATCCTTTGTTAGTAGCTGACATAACCTGGTTGGCAAGAACGTTTTTTGTATTTATTTATTTGTGCGTGCTACCAAATTAAACACTTGCCACGTCCTGGTGATAGTGTTCGTGACCCGCGTTTGGTTATGATTAGAGGTGTCGATGCTCTGTCTCTTACGTGATTAATGTTGGGTGATTGGGTTCGTATTAAGTAATGTTGTAGTATGCCCGGCTAGCTCTAATTGAAATAAAAAAACGGAGGAGTTTCTTTTTAAATCGGCCTAAGGGACTCACGCACTGCGGGTTGCGTCACGAGAGGTAGATACTTATAGTTTCTTTCGACGAAAAGAATAGGCGCTTCCTCCGGCGGCTTTTGATCGATCACGACGTTAATTATGTTGCAGGTACCGGCCGCGATCACCCGAAAAGTCCACCCTCCGGTGACCCCGAGCTCGCTGTCCACCTTCCTTACAAACCCGACGACGAAGATCCCGACACCTGTGCTCCGGAGCTCACACGCACCCTGCTCGTCTTAAGACTCCATGTCTCTCTCGCGACTTTTCTCTTAGTGCCTCGCGTCTCGCGTCTCTGCTCTCCTGGGCGGCGTCCCCTTCCCGCCCCACCGGACTCATGGGGGCGGGTAGGTTCCCCCGACCAATCAGAGCGAAGCCCTGGCCCGAACATTGCGTGTGTCCCTTGTGGAAGCCTCCGTATTTATTTAAAATCAAATTAAACATGGGCACATTCTCACAGCAATTACAAATAAAACACTTAGCCTAATTACTACTTGCTATCTTCAATTAATATAATTATAGTTCAAATTACGTACGTTACACGGGGTCTGTTGGGGGAGGGGAAAAGGAGAAGAAATGTGTAGGCGAGAGATAAAGAGAGGGGATTGTATGGCAAGGTGACAGGGGGAGGTCGGGCGCCCCCCCCCCCTTTCTAGGACAGCATGTGGTATGGCCCAAGCATCAACTGCTCTATTGTCGCCAGACCGGCGGGCAATTATCACTCTTAAAAACTATAATCATTATACATAAAATTATCTTAATGTTACTAGCATATTCGAGTCTGTGACATTCCACAGGTTAAAACGATACCAGACACGATACCTCTGTGATAATATTAGTAATATTCATATTTTCTACTGTTTTTATACTGGCCTATCATAGGATCCCACAGACCCCTCACAATCAATATTGAAGTTAAAATGGATGGCAATATGTTACATATGACAATAAAGGCCCCTTCATTACAATCAATCATCACAATTAACCTAAACTACATTAATTTATATATATAAAAGTATCAATAAAATAGGGCCGTCACACACTAAACAAAACCTTTCAGTGAGAGAACCCATCCTTTATTTTTTAATTACATGTAGTGACTTACACAAAGTCTGTAATAAGGTCAAGTAAAATTATGATAGCGTAGATGGTTTTAAATTCTTGTTTTGAATTCAGTGAATATATTCTTGAACCCCATTCTCCTCCTAAGGTCGGATTCATTAAAACTCCATCACATACGTTTTGTAAGCTCTTTTTTCTCAGTGCTGTAGATAGTTAAAACCCGAGTTTAAAAACTGTCGCAAGGGTTCAATAAATTTGCAAGTATTAAACATTTTTATATTTGGTCAAAACTCGTGCCATAAAACGCCGTAATAACGTAATTGTGTAAAACAGTAACGTTTCAATTCCAAACGGATTTTTATTTCTTATTTTTGAAGTTAATTTTACAATGTTACGTTAAAACGCCCTGTTGACGTGAAAAAAAATATGAATAGTTCTTATAGAGTTTGAAATAACATTGTGCCACTGCTGAAATTTAGTTTTTTTTCTCAAGTATATTGAGTTTTTTTTTAAGAAATAGAAACATTATTTTTCATTCGCAGTTAATACACAGCATTTACTATTTTTAAGTGTTCACCTCTGCGTTATGAATGTATACTCGTCTAATTGAATTGTGTCAAGTAGTTTAAACTATGTGTTTTCATTATTACAAGCTTTAATGTAACTTGCAATGTTCGTATGTAAGTAAGTTGACCGTTTCAAAATTTGCAAATCATTTTTCAACCATTTGTTGTTATCAGATTAAGCTGAAATTTGGCATTCTTATGTAGGTTCGGTGACCATACAATAGTATGGTACATTACACGTATACTACCACCAAAACAAAAAATTATGTGTTTCTTCAAGATTTATACTAGCTCTTATGTAACTTGCAACTACTTATATAAAATACTCCGACAAACCAATAAATAAGTTCCAGAGATTTGAAACCAAAAAGAAAAAAAAATTAGGTAAAAAATTTTGTTAAAAAAATGGGAACCAAAAAGTAAATAACAAATTTAAGTTACATCCGTCATATATGTATATAGTAGTTATATTGTAGGTTCAGAAAACCACTCTCTTGGTAACTCATCATCATAATGTATGCGTGCGTAGATAACTAAGTTCTAGGACTATAGATATTTTCAATAAACAAATATATAACGGCTTGAAACGCTATAGTTTTGTGGTTAGTATATTTTGTTGCTTAGTTTGTAGTTAAGTGATGAAATTAGTAACGTGTTTAATAGATAGCTCCTTAATATTAAACATTTATGTATGTATACGTACATATATAGTACTTATTTCGAACAAAAAATATTTTTTTATACTTCTCTATCTAGGCTACGTACGAATATATTATGACGAATTACCAAGAGGGGTTATTCTGAACCTATAATATAACTGTAACTTTTTTTTTTAGTTCACAATTTTCAATTTTTTTAAAAGCTCGTTTTTGTATTTTTTCACTTGTGATTTTTGCGTGCTGCAGGTCCTTTCCATAACCAAGTATTATTACGAACACACACAGTGTACAACTTTTTACCGTGCCCTTTGATGTAGAATTAAAAAAAATATCTTGATGAAGTGTGTCGAAGCGCAGATACTGTGGGCGTAGCGATCTTGTCAATTAGTCTAATTTATATTCTCTGACTATTATTCTGTAGTAGGATAAATATATTTTATTACAACATTTCCATTAATTTTAGTTGGCTGTATAGTTTTTTTCGAAACCTTGCATACATATATTTGAGGACGGAAGTAAAACGTAGCGGCTTTATATAATAGTTTTCGCATATCCTGAAAGGTATATACGTATTCCCGAGCACAACTGCTGCAACTCACAAATATGTTACACTTATGTAGAGTATGACGGAACGCGCCGAATGTTTTCCGCCCTGCTAGTATCAACCTGGCCGATGGCCCCGGACAGTAGGATATCAGTTTCTCTTCGCTCTCCCCTCCTGACAAAAGCACTAGGGAGCTCAGACGCCAACTTAACTGCCTACTGTAGTATTTTCAAGGGTATGTTGGCGCTAAACATTTTCGCGATACCACCATCATCTCTAAATATAAGTCAATATATCCTTAACTTAGTAAAGCCATTAACGACGAAATAAATAAAATAATGACCACGAATGAATAAACATAGGAAAATAAGAAAGTATCTAAAAATATACAAAAAATAAATAAAAAATAACAGTAAATAACGTTTTAAAGAAAAAGAAACAGTAAATTTAGAAAGCTTTCTGTGCGGAAGGAATTAGAAATTGGGAACAATATGCACAGAAGTAAGAAAAATACAATGTGGGGAGAATATAGTGTACTGGTAAAATTGGAAACAACAAAGAATGAAAGGGAATTTAAGTTGATAAGTTATCCTAGTAGGTCAATACGAAGGTTAAACAAAATAATGATTACTCTCGTATGTAACAACGCCAACATTCGGGAGTAGTTTAATTCATTTGCTACCAACCCAACTGGAAGTTTGCCTGCTATTCTGTTCTGCGGTATATTTGCGATTAGCACAAATGTTTTTTTGATAAACTTTTTTCAAAAATATTATTTTCCGTGTCACAAACGGCTGTTATTGAGAACTATTTCTAGTATAATAAAAATAAAAGTCGCATGTTTTTACGACGAAGCCAGTTGTTGTATTACATCTTACATTACAAACTTGCAAAAAAATAAAAAAATGTCTTGACTCTGAACGGAGATATAAAAAAAAAATTGCTATCACTTACTTTCCATTACCATAAACTGGGAGAACTCTGTCCTATTAAAAATGTTCGTTTTTATGTTGTTTAATGTAGAACATTTCAAAATTAATTTGAATGGATGGAAACTTTTTTTTTTTGAGCACTGTGCTCCAATTAGATATTTCTTCACCAAATTATCGTAATAATAATATTTTGAGAGGGACGAACGTACCTCCAAAAAATGGACCAAATATTCCCCAGTTTACAGTACCTATTACTAGATATTTCGCGTGTTTAATCCACAGGTGCATTAAAAAAAAAATTTGAAGGGCAACTGATGCAATCACTCTCCGTTAATCCGCGAGATTGTTTGCGTCAGACCTCACTTTATTACACGGCGCGAAAACCCTAGCTCTACGCACGTGCGTAGATGAATTGTGTGTTTGTGTGTGTGTGGGTGAGAGCGTGTGTGTTCTTGTGACACCCCCTCCCATACCTCCGCCCCTTTTCACGCACACACACGCACGTACCCCCACGCACACACGTGCAGCGTAGCATTTCCATTTTCATTTGAATATTATTTCCCGTCCGCGGCGCGCAGACGGAAACAAATGTTCGGCTCGGCTGCTTTTGCTGCCTGTGGTGGTTTACGAGTGAGGGAAGGTACATAGGGGGAGGAGGGAGGGGAAAAGGAGGGGTGGATATGCGAGAGCCAGTATGAGGGGTGGAAGGAAGGGGGAAAGGGGTGTTTTGGGAGCCTGTTGCCGCTTATTGCTTCCTGAACCCCCTCCCCTATACTAGCCGATACACCCCCGCCTTCCCTTTCCCCTTGCCCTAAACACACGCCAACCCGTTCCTCACGCAATGCGCCGAAACTGTTTTCCGACCCCCGCCAGGAGCGCTGCAGTCGCAACACGAACCGCACGGCCGATTTTGTACTTCAGAAAGACCTGCTTGGACTAGCCTGACTACATTGCAAAGAAAGTTGTATTTAAGAGTGAGTCTTGAATTTTTGAATTTTGTGTCATAACTAAAGCCACAATTTTGTCGGGAAAAGATTTTTGCCCCACTTTGTTTCAGTGTCTCACGTGCACACCTGCTGTTCTGCTTCATGGTTATTGGCAGCGTGTCTTTGTTCAGACACGTTTCTCATTTGACTGCGCCAATCAGAATACGATTATTGTGCCAAGGCTAGTGAGAGTAAAATCATCCAATCACAGACGATGTCGCACAGCTGCAGATGTACACATGACGGATTAGAATCAAACGTTGCAAAAAATTTTCGCCATAAAATCGTGGCTTTAGTCATAACTTTTACTCTGGTATTTTTTTTAAACTTATACCTAACTACGGAATATAATACATACTGATAGAATTTTAGACTCTATTAATCTTTATTTTGCGCTACTGTTGTTACAGATAAAATTGCAGTTAAAAAAAAAATAATAAGAATTTTCTGACTACAATTTGATTTGTAACAACAGTAAATACAAGAAAATATTTACGGTGTCTAAAATTCCATCAGTATGTATTCTATTCCCTAGTTAAATTAAAGTTCCAAAAATTTACCAAGAAGAAAAGTTATGACACAAAATACAAAAATTCAAGATGGCGACTGTCACTCACTCTTAAGACTGGAAAATTTCGGGAATTTATTTCAGGATAAGATAGAATCTCCAGTAGTATGTACGTACATACATACTGCTTTGCGATTAGTTGACGAAAGATTAGACACGCCCTGGAACTCTACAACAAATAGCAGATCAACAACAAAACGAGAGCCCAGTCGCAGACAACCCAGTTCAAAATTTTATGATGGAAAGTAAGTGGCTTAATAATACATAGGAACTTGAACTGTAGCCTAAAAGGCGCTGAAACCCTGAAATTCTGAAGTCTCGTGTTACATTATGTACAACATACTCTTATTAATTTTTTTATTACTTTAAGAAAACAGATTCAGTTGCCACCGATTATGAAATTGACACTTTTACGAGACGTTAACACGGAGAACATGCTGCCAATTATTCAGATGTATACGGTCACGAAAAAAGACCCGAGTTTTTCGCGAACAGAATTTTGCCCCAGTTTGTTTCAGTTCCTTACGTGAACACCTGCAATTCTGCTTCATGGTTATTGGCAGCGTGTCTATGTGAAGAGTCGTATCACATTTGATGGAGCCAATTACAATAACGTTCCTGCAACACCACACGTCTGTGATTTGCCGGTAAAATCCCGAGGCTCGTGAGAATTAACATACCCAATCACTGACCACGAAGCAAACTGCAGATGTGAGCGTAAAACGCCGAAACAAATTGGGGCAAAGTTATTTTCGCGAAAAACAAGGGTCCCTAGTCACGGAATGTTGGTGGGTTCAACAACCTTTATATTTCGCTCACAACATTGTATATTTTCGAGCTCGGCTGTTTGGCATTGGCGCAGCCATGAGATGTGGAAAGGAGGGGTGCGGTGTAACCCTCCTCTCCACCAGAGCCTATGGAAGAAATGAGGAAAAAATTGGATTAAGGATAAATTAATGACAATGCAGTGGCGGATGGATACCTGTTCGATGATTTGTTTTTACACTATTAAATTACTTGGGTTCATTCCAAAAATATTTGCGTGTTTAATAATGTCGTACAAATCGGCAGATTGTTTTAAGATTTAAAATCAAAATAATTCTTTAACTAATATTTCTTGTGAAAATGAGCCGAAGTACATTATTATCAGTATTATTTTTCATGTGTAACAATCGACGGAGCCGGCATTAATTTTAATTTTTGAATGTAATATGTTATACACACTAATTTAAAAATAATATATCTATGACAATAAATGTAGCAAAAAATAAATAATAAAATATGGCGCCTCTTAAACTGTTTATCAATACAACGTTGTAGCTGCTACATAAAATAAATTGCCATAATTAGAGATATGAAAAATTCGCGTTATCATTTGGTAGCAGACTAACCTTCACTTTCCTATACATAACAGAGCATAATCTGCGATTCAATTGGCCACGAACTTTTATGTGTTGTCATTTACGTGTGTTACGTCTTTACAGAGCTTGGCCTTTCTACCGTGTAAGTATTCTCCACGGCAAGTCACGACAATATCGGACAGTAGGAGACGTCGAACGAGCTTATAGTCACTTGGAGTCTAGTCAGCTGTCAGAAAATAACGCGAATTTTACATGTCTCTTAAGCTGTAATAGTTAAATCTATCGGCAAGAGATGGACGAGGTAATAACTTTATTTATTTTGTTCGAAAATGAAATCCTCCCAAGAACCAAATCCTGAATGCGTCACTGTGAGGAGTGTGTACCGGTTTCAAATTTCCACGTTTGATGTGTAGGAACAGCGTAGCGATAAGAGCAATGTTACCATGTCGTACCATAATTATCGTTTTGTACCTTATTTTCATTATCTGTACCATATACGATATATGCCTGCCGATAATAGTTAATAGTACCATAATTTCAGGTTCAGCATGAAAAATCTAAAACGATTGTCAAATCGTTGGGGAGGAAAAGAAAAAAAATTTCCCCCAGGCTTATTGTACGCAGCTATGATTTTGCAGCAAAGTAATATTGGTGACTGCACAAAAATCCTTCAAAAGGTACTATCTGTGTTTATTAAATTTGGCTTCATATCTATCTAATTCTATATATTATTCTATCTACTGTTTTTACAATTAAATTTCACACATAGTTTGTGAAAAGTTGAATTTTTGTAATCAATATTTTACAAAAGCTAACACTATACTATAATTTTTCTCGAAAGACGATTATTGTAAGTTTTGAAAACAATATTTTGCCGTGAAGGATTTGACAACACTGGATAAGAGCCACAGCAGCACGCTTGACGAGGAGCATATCGCCTCTATTGACAGCGCGCCAAACTGCCACGCAACGATTTCCTTGTAGTCTTTTTCTCATGGGACTTAAAGCAGCGGCCTTAAAATTTTTTATTTTTGGACAATGTGAAGGAACGCAATCTTCTACTTTCGCACTATACGTATTTATGTGGTGTTTTCGGATTTACATCTGCCCATGCACAAAAGCTGTTTTTAGCTATTTTGAGAAACACGAAAATAATTTTTCTAACAAGCGTGCTGAATTTTTAAAACAAAGAAGTATAGTTTCTAGTGTGTGTTCTTTTTGTAGATAAACATAATATGAATACGTTAAGCGGTGTCGCGTAAAAAAAAAATACGTGTGGCACGTTGTAAAGCCATCTATGCGCCAGGCATTGGTGAGAGTGAGGGTAGGGATTTACACGTTGAATTATATTATGAGTGGCTCAATATATGTTGAACCTGCATATATGCCACTACTGACCGTAGGCCATGCTCTTTTATTCGTACTTTTTTAGAAAAATTAATTTTTTACGCGTGAACGAGAGTAGATATCATAAATATGTCTGACAGTTTTGTTTAAAACAATCTTCTCCATGTTAGCTGATTTTTTCGAGGATGTAAATACTATAATTTTAGCTAATTATGCAACAACGCAATTCTGGTTGATCTTTTAGTCGAAGCCGTATGAATTCTTTGTTTCGAAAAAATTTATGTCTTTGAATGATTCTTGCAATGGGACAGAATTACAAGCTGTATTATTGTGGACATACACAGTTGCAATATTATGTCGTCCCAGAAATCTTACAAAGAGACTAAGAAAAACAAACAACAAAATACGAAAAAAGGGAAAACAAGCCGAGTTGGCTGTAGTCAACACCACGGCTGTAGAAGAACAGGTCTGGACACTCCACTGGAAACTTGACCCCCTTGTTGTTTGGCTGTAGTTCACCAAGTTACCGAGAATATTGTGTTTTATTGGCGCTTCAGTTAGGGCGGTCGAACTCAAATTCCACCCACTTCCTTTCCGCTAAGACAAACAATTTATCAAAACGTATCTTTTTATCAGTTTATGAAATACTTCCTTCGTTCACAAATTTAAGAAAAGGCTCCAGCAATCTTTATTTACTTTATAAATTTAACAATGGAAAAAAGTGAGCGGAGTTTGAGTCCGACTGCCCTAACTGAAGTGCCAATAAAACACGATATTATCGGTAACTTAACGAACTACAATCAAACAACAAGGGGGTAAAGCAAAATACATTGTTAGATAGGCGAGTGTCCAGACCTGTTCTTCTACGACCGTGGTCAACACGTCTATAAACCAAAACAAAAGAACATGAAAGATCCCATAAGGGTACTTAGCTATCACTGCAAAACAATTTTAAACAAAACTGCCAGTCAGATTTTTTTATACCTGCTATTGTTTAAAAAAAAAAGAATTATCGCAAAAAAAAGTAGAAAGTAGAGAGCATGACCGTAATTGTTCAGCTCTGTGAGGTCTACGTTGTTGCAAAATCTCTTAGGCTGTTTTTTTTTTTCAGTGCCGTGAAATATATGAACAAATAAATAAGTATTTTCATGACCTAACAAAATTTGAAAACACCTAATTAATTTTGATCAAAATCACAGTTCCTGTAGTAATGGTTCCTTCTTCTCAATGCAAGATATTTTGTCCGAACGCGATATAGTAAAATGTGACTTGAGTATCACCCAATATAATTTACCATGCACCGTAAAACGAGGTGATTAGGATCGCCGTGGGGTGAATAGGATCAAAATTTGAAACACATTTCTCGCCAACAACGGTTTTTTTTTTTTTTTTTTTTTTTCAAGTTACGTTCCAATCAAACTACCTGTCAACAGCATTAATTTGCCTATCAAGAAAACAATGTTTCTAAAGCAAATATAATTTTGTTCTAAATCTTTTGATCATGTTCACCCCAGCGATCCTATTCACCTCGTTTTACGGCACGTCCCCAAGCTCATTGACTCCAGGATCACAGACTAAGTAGTAATACAGATGTGGAATGATTAGAGGCAAGATTATTTCGCGTATTGAGTCTAGGTCAGGTTGGATTCCAATAACGTATACTTCACTACTCCTTCTGTGAATAGACGACAACTGTTTCAACACAACTTTGACGACTGCAAGCCAGTTATAAATAAGGAAACAAATCGTCGTGGTAACACGTGTTACTGTTACAAGCCAACGGATAATATGACTTTGGCCAGTGCGTGTATAGGTCTGAGAAGTCTTGGCTGTTGCCAGATGAATACGCGAAATACTTGTACCTCTAGGAATGACGTGGCGGTTCATTTGATACGGGCGAACTTCGCCGCTTATTGGCTGTGCGAGTCTGTTGATACCAGCCCCGTGTATGTTTGGCTCCTGCATGTGACTACAGGTTTCCTATTGGCCTAGCTTCTGGCTAGCAGGGCACCCACCTTACACTGATTGGTGGTAGGTGTCTCCGCCATGTTGCTGTCCAGGGAAGCCATTGCTGGCGAGTGTGGCCGAGTTCACCGTCCTACCTGTTATTTCACTTCTGTATTCGCAAATATTCTGTGCCAGGACTCCGAGATCGTCTGCAGCTACTTCGCCGCGGACCTGATAACATGCGATTGTTTCCTTGCAGAAATGTTATTTGCCCAGGTTTTCTTCTGGGCACATCTGCTATAGGCCGTTCACAATAAAGTGAGCACAGCATAAAGTTTTCTTTCAGACTTTTGCAGCCATCTTTACGATTTTTATTATGAAAACTTCCATGTAACTAAAAACCAGAGTAATTGTTTCAACACTCTCAAAACATATATATATATATATATATATATATATATATATATATATATATATATATATATATATACCCAACAAAACATATTTTAAATTAATTACCGGTTCTACTGAGTGCTCAATTTATAGTGAACAGACTATAAGTAGGGACCCTGATTTTTCGCGAAAAGAATTTTGCCTCACTTTGTTTCAGTGCCTTACGTGTACATCTGCAGTTCTTCTTCATGGTTATTGGCAGCGTGTCTGTATGAAGAACCGTATACCATTTGTCTGAACCAATTACAATAAAGTCTCTGCAATGCCTCACGGCTGTGATTTGCCAGTAGGATCCCAAGGTTCGAGAGAGTTAAAATATCCAGTCACTGACCACGAAGCAGAACTGCAGATGTGCACTGTTTCAACACATCTTTGACGACTGCAAGCCAGTGATAAATAAGGAAACAAGTCGTGGTGGTAACACGTGTTACTGTTACAAGCGAATGGATATTTGACTTTGGCCAGTGTGTGTATAGGTCTGAGAAGTCTAGACTGTTGCCAGATGAATACGCGAAATACTCGTGCCTCTAAAATAGACATCAAATATTAAAGTAGCGGGATTCTTATTGGCTTAGTCAAATAGGGCAACAGCTCTACGCACAAGCGAAAGACAGTCATCTTTTCACAAGCTGGACAGTACTCTGGAATCCAGAAAACAGTCAAGTTTTCCCGCGATAAACCATCATTAGAGACATGCAAAATTCGCGTTATTTTCTGACAGCTGACTATAGACTCCAAGTGACTATACGCTCGTTCGACGTCTCCCGCTGGCCGATATTGTCGTGACTTGCAGCGGAGAATGCTTACACAGTAGAGAGGCCAATCTCTGTAAAGACATAACACGCGTGAATGACAACACAGAAACGTTCGTGGCCAATTGAATCACAGATTGTGCTCTGTTATGTACAGGAAAGTGAAGTTTAGTCTGCTACCAAATGATAACGCGAATTTTGCATGCCTCTAACCATCATCTCTATCTATCGTTCAATTTATAGTCGAGCTTCAGTTATCTGCAATTTGCTGTTGGATACGTATTGTGTTTCATCCGAGAACTAGTGACAAGTAAAGACATTTGATTTTATAAAAAATATTTTTTCACCTTGTTCAATGTCACGCGCACATCTGCAACACTGCTTGGTGGTTATTGGCAGAATGTCTGTGTTTAGAAACGCCTCTCATTTGACCGTGCCAATCAGAACAAGGTTACTGGAACACCTCACGTCTGTCATTTGCTGGCAGAATCCCAAAACTCTGAACGTTAGAAACATTCAAATGCTGGCCATGACACTGAGCAACAGATGTTCTTCTAAGACATTTAAGCAAACTGTTGCAAAAATCTTTCGTAAAAATCAGGTGTCGTTAACTACTCGCCTATAAGCGAAGGGGAATAAAAATGCGCCCGTAATTGCAGGAGGGAAAAAAATGCACGCTGCTTCGCAAACTGGAAAATTAATCTGCTGATAATATCTGCCGAGTTGCAAAGTTTGAGCGCCAGCTGTGTGGAACAACTTCTAGACCTCACAGATGGTTCAGTTCACAGATTTGCTCGAGGAAGCATTGTTTCCTCGTCTGAAACAAGGTTCTTGATTTGCTAAGTCACTACGTAGGGCATGTTATGATAGCTACAATGTCCACCGTAGTTTTTTGTTTAAATGTACTTTATTTCATTCATGTTTAAGTCGAACTGTATTTTTTTTCGTCTATTATAAACACGAATTTTTTTTTCGTTAAGGCGCCCGCCTGCCTGCCTTGTAGCCAGCGTTGCAGCGTGCTAGCAGAACGCTTTTATCTAAGAAACTACTAAACGTGTATCTAATGTGTGGATTTACGAAAAGAACAAACACTTCAAACGACCTCGGAATAGTAGTTTTAAAACATCACGTTAATTATAAAGACCATTTCAGAGCACCTCAAAATGGCTAAAAACGGCCTTTTCAATATATTCTATCTAAACAACTACTGAAGGGATTCTTGTGAAACTACACTAGAGAGGTGTATTAGACTTTACTTAACACTTTCCACCAATAAAAATATGGGGTCACCACTGAAAGTGTCAGTCAGGCGAGTGTTCTACGATACCACTGCACGCCGTTTCAGTGTCTTGCGGTAGAGGCGATACCGCACCACATGAGCCGGTCAACATCGCCCTTGGAGTCGTGCCTCACTCACACTAACACACGGCCACTAGGCGGGCGCCTTAAACACTAACTTTATTGTTGCCAAAATAAAACGTTTGTTTACAAAAAATACAAAGAAATTTTTTTTTGCAAAAAATAGTAACAAAAATTGTTATAATTAAAAAAACTTTACATAAATTTTGTAGTAATTTTTTCAACTCAGCCTTTTCACTGGCTTCTGTTTCATAAGTGCCTAAGTTTCTTTGCAACGAAAGCTTTTTGACGAAGTATTTCAGTAATGGTACATAAATATAATATACTTACCCGGATTTCAGAAAAGAGTATTACGTATGCGATACGTAGAAATCAGGAAATATTGTGATTTCAAAGATGAGCCGGCTAGACTTCATTGTCCTGTGTACACTATGTCTTCAGCTACTTGTACAATGACTGTTGCTCCGGTGAGTGGCCAATCGTATGTCCTACGAAGTAGTGCAATATTCCGTCTGTGTTTTCATGCAGGTTTGTTAATTGTTCATAGTTATTAGGGGTTTTCAGGTAGTATAAAATAGAATTTTAAATTTTCGTGAAATAATGTTGGGATTGTGAACTGTATTTGTGAGTACAGTTTCCTCATACGAAACAATTTTAGCTCCCGTAGCTTCGTCATAATCAGGGATGCCCATCCCCCCCCCCCCAAGACCCAATACGCAAATCCTTTCCCTCTCCCCCTTAAAAAAAACTACCAGTTACACTTCAGTACTGGGGAGATATTAAAACAAATACAACAACATGGATTTTACTAGCCTACTTTGTAGGTAATACCCAAGATAGCACTTGTACAATCGTGAAAACATTTTTTCGTATATAACTAAACATTTTATTCTTCAAAACCCCCCCCCCCCCAAAAAAAAAATTCTAAATGCGCAACTTGCACAATTATCCCTCCATGTGGGCACTCCTGCTCAAAATGGTGAACCAAAATTAAAATTTGTGTGTTACGCTGCCGTGCAAATAAAGAAAACCAATTGAATTACTAATTCAGAGTGAAAATAACATACCATGGACTACGTAACTTAACATTTATAAACCCACAACGTAATATTTCGAATCTTTGAAAATTCTAAAGAAAAAGTACAGACAAAATGTTCAAATGTAAGCAATTTTTCTAAATATAAAAGTTGTTCACTGTGAGTTTTTGTAATATTAAATAACGTAGCCCATTGCACGACATTTCACTGTAAATTATTTCGTTTTAGTAAGTCAACTGGTTTTCACAGTTTGCATGGCAGCGTTACATGGAAATTTTGGCTTTGACGCGACGTTATAAGAAAACTATGAGAGCTACAATTGTTTCATAAGAGGACTCACAAGTATAGTCTACAAAACTGATACTACTTTATAAAAATATTAAATTTCGATATTAAACGCACTGGAACAACCTTGAATGACGAGATTCAGTAACAGTGGCTCAGTCCTTAAGTAACACACATTTATATGAGTTTAAAATCTAACGTCTCCTCAATTTATAATTCTGGAAATTCCAGAATACAGCGATAAGCATGGTTTTATTACAGTGCAAACGAATGCAATTAACAATTATACTCTATCCATTCTAAGATTGCAGCTAATTAATTAAAGTGAATGACAATAACTTTTTTGCACAGCATAAATTTCATTTGAAATATTTAAAAAATACAATGTAACTGTGTTACGGCACAATCACAATGCGAGGAATCAAGATATAATAAAATTGCTTTGATTAATTTATTTCGCAATTTTTATTTCGGCTGGAACCTTAGAGTGGACAGAGTATATTAAATTCATTTTTTAAAAATAAATTGCGAGAAAAATGAGAATAATTATGCTTATCTTGTAACGGCGTGTTTCAAAGCGACCTCAGTTCAGAAGTTGCCGTAATGTTTGAGCTCCAAGCGCAGTACAGCGCCTTCTCGGCCGTTAAAAGTTTCCCTCACTCTTCTTATCGTCGTAAATTTTCTCACACACCGACAGACACGGCGCAGTTTGGTGAAACACCCATGTGACGTGGGGAGTTTTGGGTTCCGAGTCAGGCACAAACTGTACGTGTGCGCCATTTCTACGTCCAGTTTTATTTCAACGGAGGGGAAAAATGAAAACTACGGGAAGGAAACGTGGGTCGTGGAAAGTTTCTTAAATTCTGCCCGTCAGCAGGTCAAATATACGGAGCGGTCCTTCAAACAAATCTACTTTTTTATTACTTAAAACTTTGCGCTTTACTTTCACTGTCAACCCGCGTTTTTGGAAATTCACAGATCTGTGAGTCATTGAAACACTGGTGTACACCGGTTGAGGCCATTATCAATAGTCAGGTTAATAAATTTTTGTTTTTAAATATCCGTTGTAAATGATATGACATGAATCTGCTCCTATGGTATCATATGAGGGGCTTAGATTTACAGTGGTGCAAGTAATATAAAATGGTTTTCTCGTAAACAATTGCCTGTAATCACATGAAAAAAGTAGTTCGTTTCTGCAATACTCAAATGGCATTCAGAAATGTAGTTAAGAGTGAAATATTTGTTACAGAATTTTTTTTTTTGGAAAAATGTGTATTGTATGAATAACAGCAACATTGACAAATATTTGTGACTTAAAGCACTATGAATATCAGACCCTCACATGTAACAGTAGGCCTAAATATAGTTTATAACTGAAATTAACAAATAAAATTAAAACACTTCTTTTTGCAGTAAGTTTATATTTTAAAATACAAACAATTTTTCACACCAAAAAATTTCGTGACTGTGATTTCTTTGAACTCACATTTCACAATCATTCAAGTTATTTTTGCGAGATTGTGTTAGAAAAAAAATTGATTGAAGTTCCGGTGCATATCCAGCAGATGCAGCAACATTTCAGGCCGGTTGAACCGGTTGATACATTCACTGAATCGGTTTGAGAGAAAAAACAGCAAGTTACGAACGTCTGGGCACACCAGTGGGTGTACCAATGAGTTTTAGAAAACGCGGTAGGCTTCGGTCCAATGTACTTGTATATCTCAATTTCGAACAAATCCGTTACACATGTCTTGAGAAACAACCGCGTGATAAAGCCGATTTTAGCCAAGTTTGAGGTATTTAAAATAATGCTTTCAATGTGCGTGGTTTCTTGAAAGTCACATTCACAAGTAGTCTGAGGTGTGTGTTTTCTTTTCGTAGGTAAGCGTTGTTGATACAAGTTTACTGGTCTCTGAGAAAAAAACGTAACTCCGAACACGCTGCACGCAGTTCGAGCCCCAACCAGGCGCCCGCCTTAAGGGCGCGGCCTACCGCAATTTTCATCACCATTTTTTTATTCTTATTTGTACCAGATTTTTTTCTTATTTTAGACACAAAATGTGCCTAAATTTGGCTCTTATGAAATTTTTTTATCTCTAATAGTTTTCGCGTAATGGCTTATTAAAGTGCATGTTTCCGTTTTAACGACCACACTAAAACCAACTGATATACCAAACTAAAAAAAATCACAGTGGATAAAGACATTGCAGACTACAATGATATGCTCATAAAATTAAAGAATACAAATTATTTGTATTTTTAAAAAATGCTGAAACTAAAAATATACATTTTAAAAAAATTCAATAAATTTTTAAAAATACAAATACTTTTTATTCTTTAATTTTACGAGCATGTCATTGTAGCCTGCAATGTATTTATCCACTGTAATTTTTTTGAGTTTGGTATATCAGTTGGTTTTAGTGTGGTCGTTAAAACAGAAACATGCAAAATATGACTTTACCGCGACATTACACGTTTCTAATTTGCGGGTAGGATCCCAAGACGCCGGAAGTTTAAAATCTTCCAATCACTGACCATGAAGCAGAGAAACGGAAGTGCACATAAGGCATGGAAACAAATTATTGCAGAATTGTTTCCACCAAAAATCACTGTCTCTACCTGGGATATTCTTTATTTAGGTGCCTATACTTTTAAATGTTCTGATATGAGCTTCTTTTTTCTATCGTAACTACAATTTTTTTTACTGCGTACGTTTATTATGTTGGCTAGGCGGGCGATGACGGGAGAGAAAAGGGTAAATTAAGAGCTGGAAGGGGGGAAGGGGGCAGAACCAAACGGTAACAATTACGCGCACGCAAATATGTTTTATTTCACATGGGCAGGTCCTCACGCACGCACGCACGAACTCGCGCGGGCTGGTTTGAAGGGGCCCGCAGTGGTTCTAATTAAAATGCCCGGCAAATTGTTTTTGGCGGGCCGCCGGATGAAATCCAAGCACCACGCGGTTAACGAGTTTACGTCCGCGCGTAATTTCGTTGGCATCCCTGACTGCGGATTGCAGTACCCGTTGCGCCTCTGTAACGCCGGCTGTGAATGTGCCGACGAGCTCTTGATAATAATTATTTCATTTATTACCTTCCATTTTTGGGCACATAAACTAGGCATTATTGTAGTCATCGAGGTTTGGAACTCACCTTTCAATCCGATACCAATGTGAAATACACTAAAGGTTCATTATTGTAGACGATACTTGTGAGTACAGTTTCATCTTACGAAACAATTTTAGCTGGCGTAGTTTTCTCGTAACGGTGCGTCAAAGTCAAAATTTGCATTTTCTGCTGCCGTGCAAATAGTGAAAACCAATTGACTTACGTACGTGAAATAATTCACAGTGAAGTTACATACTATGGGGTACGTAATAAAACATTTGTAAAACAATCCCGCGAGCTGTTTTTGTATTTTTAAAAACAATTGCTGAATTTGCAACTATTTTCTGTACACTTGCGATTTTTTTTTTTTTAAATTCAAAAGATTACGTTGTGGATTTCTTTAATATTTTATTGCTTAGCTCACGGGATGTAAGTTCACAGTGAATTATTTTTTTCATGTAAGTCAGTTGGTTTTCACTATTTGCATGACAGAATAACAGGAAAATTTTGAAATATATGGTACCAGTATAGTCATCGGCAGGGACTGGAAAATTTCGTGAATTCATTTACCTTCATGTTAGAATCAACTGTCCTATGCAAACTCAAGCCTCGACCATTTGTTCACTAGCTGCTACTCGGCGGAACAGACAATAAACGAATATACGGGGCTTGAGTATGCGTAGGACCATGAATTATAGCATTTGGGACATTGGGTTCGCGAAATATTTCTGTCCCCAGTTATCGATAAAAAATGGAAGAAAATACCGAGGCCAATTATTTATACAATTCTTAGTATCGGTTATCGGTATCGGTACATCACTAAGCTGGATTCTACCCGCAAATCACAGACACGTAGTGTCGAAGTAACCTTGTTATGATTGGGACAGTCAAATAAGTGACGTAGAATCACTGCCAATAAACACCACCGGACCCTAAATGTATAATTTACAAACTCCTTTGAATTACACAATATAAAGCCAAGTTTTGTACCTGTAGATACCGTACGCTAACATACGTACAGTGATTTAGACAATAATTCTGTCAGTATTTTGCTAAGGATTAATATAATTTTTTAACTTTTGCGGATAATTTTGTACTCATTTGTGTAGCTACTTAAAATCGTACAAGTAGAAATTCCATTGTTAAAGATGACGGTTTATCGCGGGAATACTTGACTGTTCGTTGGCGTTCAACGTACGTTCAGCTTACCAGAATAGTACGTACGGTATTTAACTTGTACGTGAAGCTGTAGCCCTATTTGACTGAGGCAATAAGAATCCCGCTAGCGGTAATATTTAATGCTTGGTCTGCAAACAGTTAGGGGGTGTCAAACGTGTTATCACCCTAGCATTAGAGGCATGAGCAGTGTCGGTTGGTGGGTTGTTGCCAGATGGGGCTGCAGATAGTCGGAACTGTACACTCTTGATGAACGCGCCGTAGACCAACGACCATGAAATATTTGCCGGCTACTAGATGTGTTGTGACCACTCATTAGTAAGGGGCACCTGCACATCAGCGTGTCAGTGGCTGTAGAGTCAACCAGCCCACAACCCTGTACAGCTCTTGGCAACTGCAGTCCTACCTGGCAACAACCCACAAGCCGCCACTGGGCATGAGTATTACGCGTATTAGTCTGGTAGCAGTCAAGACTTCTCAGTCCTATACACACACTGGCCAAAGTCCTAACCGTGCAAGTGGGAACCCACGAATAATTGTATTATTTACTACTGTGCAACCTCCAAAGGTGTGTATAAACAGCTGTCGTCTAATCACGGAAGTTACAGTGATATACAGGTTATTGGCGTTCAACCTGACCTACAATCAATACTCGTGCCTCTACCAATCATTAGAGGCACGTCAATTTCGCGGATTCATCTGGCAGTAGCCTAGATTGCTCAGTCCTGTACACGCTCTGGATACAGTCGATTATTCATTGGCTTACAACATTACAAGCGACAGCTCTATGAATCATTTCCTTATTTACTACTGGCTTGCAGTAGTCAAATGCGTTTCGTGACAGCCGCCAGCAAGTCACACACGTGATTATGAAGTATATATTATTGGCGTTCAACCTGACCTGGAATGTTTTTGATGTAATACCATTATATAATATATATGTATAACCCTTCAGTGTCAGTGTTCAAGCGAGCTTGGAACCGAGGTGATGCAATTCTTTTTTGATGTGTGTACTTACTACCACTGAAATATGTTTTTTTTAATAACATAATTTCTTAATATTAATATTTGGTACACACACGCAATTATGAACCAATACTAAACAGCACGTAAGTGGTTTTACTTAGTTGTGATTATCTACTACGTATTTGGCCGACTTTAAGTATTGTGCTTGCTCCACTGAATGTTTTGACAAACCTTACTGGTCGGCGTCGGTCAATGAAAACCTGTAATATTTTATGTTAATTTGCTGTACTAACAATTACGTAATGCGAAACAAACACGCAACTGGCCAACTTTGTAATTCGTAGGGATAAGTGACGCTGATGTGAAATATGCACGCCTCAACCGGTATACGAGAGTGCAGCAGGGTTTAGCTGCCCTTATTTTGTATGCACTGTTACACACGCTGTAAAAGGTCACAAAAGGTCATTGAAATCGAATAACTTTTTTTTTTTATTGTTGTGCAGCATATTGGCATAGAGAGTTCACGGTTAAGTCAGCACTTTTGAAGGTGTCGTGCACGGAGAAAAATATTTTGTGGCAGATACAAAATATTTTGTGGCAGATACAAAATATTTTGTGGCTATTCACCCTGCAAAATGTGCTTGTTACTCTGCCATGCAAGCAGTGAAAACCAACTGACCTACTTGAACAAAATAATTTCCCGTGAACTTACATTCATGAGCTATGCAATAAAACATTCAAAAAACCACAACGTAATATTTAGAATTTAAAAAAATCGCAAAATTACAGAAAAAAAGTTGCAAATTCAGCCATTTTTCATAACACAAAAACAGTTCACGGGACTTACTCGAATGTTTTTTTTACGTAGCCCATGTATTATTTCTCTGTGAATTATTTCACGTACGTAAGCCAATTTGTTTTCACGATTTGCATGACATCAGAACATGTCAATTTTGACTTCGACGCTCCGTTATGAAAAAACTATAAGAGCTAAAATGGTTCTGTAAGAGTAAAATGCACGCACAATGAACACCCTTAAGGTTCTACTGACAAATTACAGACGTATGATGTCACAATAACCATATACTGATTTATGCAGTAGAATGACAGACGTATCTGAACAAAGACACGCTGCCAATAACCAGGAAGCATAGCTGAATTAAGGCTTTGAAAGAAAAATGTTGCAAAAATCTTTTCGCGACAAAATCGTTGCTGTAGTAATTGCCCTTTGACTTACTTGACACCTCCTGGATGTCTCTGAGCCAATAATGAAAAATATAATACAGACCTAAATTACTTTAACAGCAAGCAGTTAACGAGCATCTGCTACTTGATTCAGTTCACAAATGATCTTACAGGCTATGCTACAGATCAGAGAACCCGCGAATTTTTCCGGTCTCTAGTAATTAAACAATTTGGTACAAAATTATCTTCACCAAAAATCAGTGGCTCTACCAATGAGAAGCTGTTGTCTGCTTCAGCAGGCATATATTCTTGAAGGCAATGCACTAAAAGAAAAGTTTTGTAGGAAGTCATCCATTCAAAATTATTTTGTAGTAACCACAAAACAATCTTGTGGTGGACACAATATTTTAATGATGATAGCAACCTATTTTTTTTTGTGATCACAAAATAAATTTTGCATGGTAAATACCCACAAAAGGTTTTTTTTTTTTCGTGTAGCCCACGGGTTAGTGAACCCTTGAACTTTTCCAGTCTCTAACAGTATTCCACCAAATGAAGCGTCAGGAGCAGATATTCGTAAACGGTTTATGCGACTGTGTGACCTAGGAGTGTGGTACAGGTGGGGCTGGATGACCCGAATCCACGGTCAGAAGTATCGACCTACCCCGGCCGGGCAGGGCTTAAAATATCGGCACTGCGTCCCTCTCCACACTCCATCACCTTGCAGTGCCGTGGTGCATAGACTATCCTACAGCCCATCACAGCCACATACTCAGCTTTAAAGAGTCAGCTCCGGCCTCGCTCTTTAGTTTAGCTTTGGTTTCGAAAATATTTTTTTTATGCAAATGAATACATATATGAAAAATTTATTCTGGCAGTTTTAATACTTATGTATCAACGTCCGTATATGAAACTTTCTGTTGTAATACCTACACAAAACGGATTTTTAGGTTCTTACCCCGGAAATAGCATACATTTTGTAGTGAAAATAAGTTAAAATGAAGCAAAATAATGTTTTACTAGTAAACGGTACATTATTTAAAAAAACGGTCTGGCAAAATTGTGTAATGTATGACTGTGCACACCCTCAAATTTTTTCAAAGCATTTGGTTAAAAAATAATTGAGCTATTTGCAATTGTTTGAAATAAATGAAAGATCACAGCCTTAAGAGGTCTCAAAAAGGCTATGTCAAGGGCGCTCATCTAATAGATTGAAAAGGAGGGCCAAGATCATAATATATGTTTATGTCAACAGGAACGAATACACTCTGAGAATAAATTTGTAGCCACTGGCATATTTCGATACATGAAACCGCGTTGATTACGATACTAATCAAACTGCAAACAGATTGCTATACGTTTTATTAAAAAAAAAAAAAAAAAAAAAAAAAAAAAAAAAAAAAAAAAAAAAAAAAAAAAAAAAAAAAAAAAAAAAAAAAAAAAAAAAAAAAAAAAAAAAAAAAAAAAAAAAAAAAAAAAAAAAAAAAAAAAAAAACATTGTGGAACATCTGTTGGGGGGGGGGGAGACTCAGCCCCCCTGCCCCCCTTATGGGTGCCCTCTGAGTGCTACTAAACCAACGTATGTAATGTATTATCGCCTCTCCACGCAAACCACTCAGCTGGCGTGCAGTGCTTTACTGTAATCCTTTTCCCTATTGGACTTTAAGGCTCGGTTTCAGTCACCATATTGAATTTGATTATTTTTAACTTTTTTGGAATTCTGAGAAGAAAATGTTTAAATATGTGATTATACCTCAAATTCTATTTACATTTCGCTACAGTACAGACCTTGCGATTTAGCTGTCAACTTATAATTACGCCGCAATTCGTCGGGTAAATTATGAATATAAAAAAATTTACCCGACAAATTGCGGCGTAATTATAAGTTAGCAGCTAAATCGCAAGGTATGTCCTGTAGCGAAATGTGAATATAATTTGAGGTATAATCACATATTTAACAATTTTCTTCTCAGAATCCAAAAAAAGTGAAAAATAATAAAATTCAATATGGCGACTGAAACCGAGCCTTAAGCGGTGACCACATTATTTTATTTGTGGACAGCACAGTTCAAAGTCTAACTCTTGTTTCTACAGTTGTGTTTTTCGAATGCCGTTGTTATTTGTTACAGATACGGTAGACTGGATAACACATTTTTGGCCACTTTGAGGGGCCCGAAAATTATGTCTTAAATAAACGTGCTGAATTTAAGAAACTGTAGCGACATAGTTTGAAGTGTGCGTTCTTTTCGTAGATGTACATATATAATGTGTAGAGGTACTGGAAAATCGCGAAAATGTTTAGCATAGTCTCCAATAAACCATAGTATATTAACCGTGAAACGTGTGAACAGTTTTGGGACAAATCACACACGCTGTGGGTTCGGGCTGTACAGTTCTAACTGGGTCCGTTGTAGAGAGAAACAATGCCTCAAATAAACCATAGCTAGAGACACTGGTAAATCGCGGGAAAAGTTGATTGTTTGCTAGACTCCAACATACTATGTATAACACTGAAGGTTTTGCGCTTATATTGGCTATCGTTTATGTGAAGTACCGTGTCCCTCTTCAACAGACCCAATTAGAACTGAACAGTTGTAACACAGAACGTTTGTGATTTGCCAGAATACAGTTCACACGTGTCACGATTAAGATACTACAGTTTATTGGCGACTATGTTAAATATTTTCACGATTTTCCAGTGTCTCTAACCATAGCCAATGTCGATAAGAAACATACAGTGTTATATAGAGCACGTTGGAACCTAGTAAATAACCAACTATTCCCGCGATTTTCCAGTGTCTCTAATAATGTGCGTTAAGTAGTTTAGTCAAAAATAAGAATAATTGGAACTCACTGCAACGCATTTGAAGCGCAGATAGAGAGGCCCCTCAAGAGCGAAAATGAAACGCGCATCAAATGTCTCACCGCCACGAGCCAAGCGCACGAGTCCCGCAGATACACTTTTACTATGGGACTTCAAGCGGTGACCATATCATTTCAATGATGGAAATTCTGTAACAAAGTTCAGTACACGATTCTATCTAGTTACGTATACACGCAGTTAGTACCTTCATTTTGAAGTATGGTAGTCTATTAAGGGGGAGTTTTAGATAATTACTTGTATTTTTCAGTTTTCGCGCCATAACATTTAATCAAGTTGTAAAATCAAAACTTTCTCTTCGAAAAGGCAAAGACATGGACTGGAAAATTTCGCGAATTCAATGACCTGTAGGCTAGACTCTATTGTAATATGCATACTCAAGCCCCGTCTATCATTGTGTATGCATAGAATAGTTGATTCTAGCCACATGTCATTGAATTCGCGAAATTTTTCAGTTCCTAGTCATAGCATATATTCTTCATAAACTGCTTTACATAAAGCATAATTAAATCTCTCGATTATTTTTCATGCAGAATCATTGCAAGGGAATTATAGGTTAACTTTCAAGAATAATTACAAGTCCAATATAATATGAACATATAACACTATTATGATTTCCGTAATTCATCACAAATATCTTCAATGCCTCAACATTGCCACATTTACCAAAATATATTAAAACAAACGTTATTGCAGAAAATCGATCAATAAAATTTAGCATCCAACACTCCCCTTTAAAAGTCTCTGCATGGTGTCCAAACAATGATATTCCGTCCTTGTACGATGTGTGTTTTCTTTTCGTACATATGCACAATGGGAACATGTATGGATTCGTAAAAAAGAACATATTTCCTTATATATTAGAACACATTTGAAGTGCCTGGTCGGTGAAGTCTAGTTGTCTAGCATATGAACAGTGAAGCAGCATGTCTTGTTTGGTACACACGGAGAAAATATTTTAGTTGCAGCTACAAAATACCTTGTGAGTATTCGACCTGCAAATTTTATTTCGTAGTCACTACAACAATAGTTTGCTGTCACCACTAAAATATTGTGGCCACCAAACATTTTATTGCGTTTACTATAAAATAATTTCACTGGGAAGACTACGCACAAAACATTTATTTCGGTGTAGGATGTGCTTTTGTTTTTTTTCCCCTTAGTTAAAAGTCGCCAATTAAACCCAAAATGGCTAGAAACGACTTTTCTATCCTGCTGTATTTGGTGAAGTACATATCCTGATTCGTAAAAGAAGCAGAGAAGAATACTTTTGACATTTCACCATAGTTTTCATAAACATAGACTTAAGCGCTTATAAACACTATATTGCAATGCACGCCAATTCTGTGCGCCATGCATAGAAGGCAGCATTATTCTAGACCCACGCTTAGAGCTGGCGATTTCTGGTGACAAGAATTATGCAACATTTTGTATCAACGCATAACACTCACATCTGCTTCTCTGTGCTTCGTGGCTATTGGCAGAGTGTGTTTGTGCAGAGGCGTGGCTCATTCGACTGTGCCAATGAGAATAAGGTTACTGTGACGCCACACGCCTGTGATTGGCGGGTAGATCCCCAAGACATTGAGAGTTAAAAAAAGCCAATCACTGACCATGAAGCACAGCTGCAGATGTGCACATAGGCATTGAAACAAAATGTTGCATAATTCTTTTCACCAAAAATCACTGGCTCTACCCACGCTCCAGTGTCGCCCGTATTTCTTACTTGTAATTTCCTCGCAGTGGACAAAAATACGCCGCTCGAGGACTTTATTCCCATACTAACTCTATCTCAGACACGGTCGTAGAAGAACAGGTCTGGACACTCGCCTGGAAACTTGACACTTGTTGTTTGGCTGCAGTTCACCAAGTGACCGATAATGCTATACATTTTTGGCGCTGTAATCCGGGCGGTCGAGCTCAAACTCCATCCACTTCCCTCCCAATAAGGTAAACACTTTATGAAAACATTTTTTTTTTTTTTTCAATTTGTGAAATTCTTACTTTGCTCACAATTTTAAATCATGGCTCCAGAAATCTTTATTTACATTATAATGTTAACAATGGGAAAAAGTGGGCGAAGTTTAAGACTGGCCGCCCTGATTGCAGCGTGAAAGACGCACAACATTCTCGGTAACTTGACGAACAGCAGCCAAACAACAAGGGGGTCAAGCAAAATACATTGGTAGATAGGCGAGCGTCCAGACCTGTACTTCTACGACCGTGATCTCAGCCGAACTACGAAAGATTCTGCCCTGACTTTGTCTTATGTTATAGTTCAGCAGTCTTTCTCAGTATACAGATCAGCCTCATAATGACTTGGTGGAAAAAATGTTGCATCAACTTGTTTTATAATGCCTTATGTAAACATTTGCAGCTACATGTGAAGGTCGTTGACAGCGTTGTCTTTGTGGGGATATTTCGCTTATTTAACTGTGCCAGCCAGAATGAGGTTGCTGCGACAACATGCGTCTGTGATTTGAAGGCGGAATCTCTAGACGCCAAGAAGTTAAAAGCATTCCAACTTTGGCCATGAATCACAGCTGCCGATGTGCATATGAAAGAAGTGGTACAAAATTATTATTTTTTTAAATTCAGGTGTTCTACATATCGGCCTCGTCTTTTCCTTTATCTCACTTACCATTAATTAACTAACAATGTCTTATTCATTGTTGAGGTATTGCCAGTCAGTTATACCAACAATGACTAGATTACATGCCCGTCCACACCTCCGTGACAGGAATATTTGGTAAAAAGATTTTTGCCCCACTTTGTTTCAGTGACATACGTGCACACCTGCAGCTCAACTTCATGGCTATTGACAAGAGTATTTTGTGCAGAGTTGTTATTCATTTGGCTGTGCCAATCAGTGTACGGATAGCAACGACACGTCACGTCTGTGATTTGCGGGTTTAACCTCAAGACGCTGGGTGTTACGGCATCCAATCACTGACCACAGAGCCGAGATGCAGGTGCGCACGTAAGGCACTGAAACGAAGTCCTGCAAAAATCTTTTCGCGAAATTTCCTATATCTACAGATAATAATATCAGACACCGAGAGTAAAAAAAGAAGGACATTAAATTCTCCCATAATGTGAACATTTTTACTAAAACTGAGGACAGTGAGTATTTTTCTCACATTATAATGGGTCAAATTAAGTTTTCCGGACGTAAATTACATCATTGTCAAGTTAAACAAAATTAAAACAAAATTAAACATGCAAGTCAACGGCTTTAGCTGCAAATCGATACCATGTAGATTATTCGTTTATATTTTCCCTAATGTGTTAAATGGGTTGGAAGATTTTACAACTGCAAATTAATTTATCCCAGTGATACGTTTGTCCATTTATTTGTATACGTCAGTACATACACTGTACTGCTAAACAAACTGGATGTGATTGCTAAAATAAATAATTATTTAATTATTGTTCTCGCTGATGATCTTCGTAATAAATACTTCTATACTTGAAAAATACCTTACTTGTTATGGGCAGAAGCTATTTTTTTAATTTTCAACTATTTACTTTTCGACTGGCAATGCTTGAAAGCCAATGTTAGAGTGTGTGTATATATAATCATCTGGTCAATAATAATGAAATAAAGTACATTTTATGAAATATGGATTTAGGAGACGATAAAAAAATGTTACTTGCAATTGAATATCCTCTCATTTATAGCTCATAGGTAGGGACTACTGATTTTCGCGAAAAGAACTTTGCCCCACTTTATTTCGATGCCTTACATTCACATCTGCAGTTCTGCTTCGTGATCAGTAATAAGATATTTTAACTCTCTAGAGCCTTGGGATTCTACCGGCAAATCACAGTTGTATGGTGTTGCAGGAACGTTATTGTAATTGGCTCAGTCAAACGAGCATATAGACACGCCCGCTGCCAATAACCATGAAGCACAGCTGCAGATATGCACGTACGACACTGAAACAAACTGGGGCAAAATTATTTTCGCGAAATACAGGGGTCCCTACGGTTGGTATTATCGCAACGGTACTTTATATTTATACACAACACTGCCGGAGAAATACTTTCTCGCTCTTTGAAGAACGTGTTTTCTTTCCCAAAGTTGAATCCACATGGCGAAAAATAAAAACCCAACTACGCCAAAGAGTTAAATAGTAGAAATGAAATCTAATCAGAACATTAAAGAAATTAAATTAAGAATGGTTACAAAAAACGCAGTAGTTGAAACCTCACACCGATAAGTTGTTATTGTTTATATGCTTGCTTTTGTTATTAGTACAGACCTATTTTTGGTATTCGTCTGTAGCGTACCGTAAAGTGAGGTTACTTTGCACCCCCCCCCCTGGGTAACTTTGCACCACCCCATTAATTTCTTGTTAAATACAAATTCTGAAACACTATTTACAGTAATGTCGTTTATGACTGCTGTGTAAGGTGAAATTTTAATCCCTCTAAGAGGATGCTAACAGTTATTATAAACAAAAAATTGTGGTGTAATGTTACCCCATAATATGGCAAAGTACGTACGTACGTACCTTACGGTACTTGGAGGAACACAGTTGCTTGACCTATTAGGTCCCGTCCACGGTCTATGAAGGTTAGGTCTTGAGTGAGTGAGTGAGAGGTTATGGTCAGCTCTTAACATCGAGGTCTTCAGCGCTGGTGAGGGGTGACATAATGTGACTGGAGTAACGCCGGAATGAAGGGGCGAGGGGAACGGGAGATCCCCGAGAAAACCCGCCGACCAGCGGCATCGTCCGGCACGATTCCCACATGTGAAAATCCGGATACCGACCCCGCCGGGAATCGAACCCGGATCGCTATGGTGAGAGGCGAGAGGTCTGACCCCTCGGCCACAGCGGCCCCGTATGGTCTTGACACTGAGGAATAAAATGTGACTCCTTTTTTGTCGCAGCGCTAGTAGTCTTTTAGTGGAAGATTTGTCGTGTTTGTCTTTGCCTTAGCAAGCTTTCACAGCTTAAAATGTGATGTGTTATCGGAATTTCTTGTATTATAGGAGAAAAAAATTGAAAATTCAGATAATGTAAATGAAATTTTGTATTGGAACACATTTTCAACCACAAAGTTTTGTTATTCCATGTAGACACACATTGCAACGATTCTAAAATTTTGTAGGGCAGGAAAGAAGAATAGATTTTGTTCGAATGTGTTTACTACACAAATAGTACACATTTTTTTTTCTGACGGCTTATATAAACAGTTCTACGCATATGCCAATAGATACTAAACATATATCTACAATACTAGCTTACCATATCAACGTCATTTAATATAATTAATTGTAAAAATTGTAATACCGCCAGATGTAAACAAGACAAATCTTCAACTAAATGACTACTAGCGCTCGGCGACAAAAAGGGAGTCACTTTCTCTTGCTGGAGAGCATATGCAGTGTCAAGACCTCTTCCTCTTAGACCGTGGTCCCTTCCGACGCAAACTGGGTTCGGTTGTTACATGTGCTTTGCTATCTCTCTCTCTCTCTCTCTCTCTCTCTTTCTGTTCGCTATGTTCTTGACAGATGACTTCCAAAGCGAGCAACGCAATGATGACAGCAAGGGAAACAAACCTGCGTACGCGAACACGCAAGTATCACTATCGGACTTGGTTGATGCATCTGTCCCGTTTTCTCTTCGCACGGGAGAGTGGAAATACCCTAAAAGCGAATTTGCTCGTAAAGAAATAACCATACTGGCGCCAGACCATACTCGAACAGGACGAGTGAATTTTTAAGACGGCCGCGTACCCTCTGCTAGAAATGCGTTACAATTACGTGGATGCTGTTGTGATTACCAAGAGCCTCGCCTGGAGGACGGGCTAGCGAAGACGGGAGTGCACAAGACAAGGGCCTCAGAGATTCTCCCCACCTGCAATGAAGCGTGACAATATAATGTAATGTATCGGGGGAATCAGGGTCTGTCTCCTTCAAGCCTTCCAGCCGTCTCCACCTCGCCTCGATGGTCCTGGGTCGAGACCCACGACGTGCCGCCGTCCGTCGATAGCCAAGCACATCATGCTACGGTGAGGTCTAAGGTGTACGTAGGGTCACCCACTATATAGCAGAACATTAACGTAATTAATTAAACAGCCGCTCTCCTCCTATTTAAATTATGTAGTACAACCTATATTCTAAACTATGTAGAGTAAAGCCACCGTATTTAGATTAACATACTTCAAACAGTAACCCTCACCTTTAACTTAACAAGTTAACTATTTTCTGTATAAAGTACCTATCTCTGACTACAGCCACCCAACGACTTTAACACATGTGCAATACAGTTAAAACAACAGTGTCACAACAGTACACATATTTGCAGCCGTGCTTTATGGGTTTTGACAACGTCGGTTTGTTTTGACAAGTCTCTCAATTCACTGCACCAACCAGAATATAGCAGCTGTGACACCATACGTCTGTGATTCGCCAGTAGAACCCCACAACGCTGAGAGTTGAAAACATCCAATCACTGACCGTGACGCAGAGCTGCATAAGTAGAGGCAGGATTATTTCGCGTACTGATTCTAGGTCAGGTTGAACGCCAATATTGTATACATCACTCCTCCGTCACTGAAAAAAGAGTTTAGTTGCAGGTACCATACTTATGTTAAAATAGGGACAACAAAACAGTTTGGTTGTTGGTCCTACTCTGGACATATGATCTTTGAAAGAACTGTGCAATGGGAGTGCATGACTGGATTTGTTTACTTGGACATACTCCATTGCGAATATTTCGCATGTCCAAGTATATAAATCCAGTCACTACTCTGGACAGTTCCTTCAACAATCTGTTTCATAGAAGAAACAAAGAGCCTTGTTGCTTTTACAAACCAGATGGTAACTTCTATAAAACTGATTGTTGAAGAAACTGTCCAGAGTAGTACCAACAACCAAACTGTTTTGTTGTTCTTATTTTAACAGAAGTATGGTACCTGCAACTATACTCTTTTTTCAGTGTTCTGAGATTAGACGACACCTATTTTAGCAATCTTTGACGACTGCAAGCCAGTTATAAATAAGTAAACAAGTCGTGGAGGTAGCACGTGTTACGGTTAGAAGCCAATGGACAGAGACCGGAAAAATTCGCGGGTTTCATTGACCAGTAGGTTAGCCTGCAAATATATTTGCGAACTGAAGAAGACAGCATATGCTCATTAGCTGCTTGCTGTTAACATGGTATACGTGTGTGTTAATTACATTTCCATAATTGGCTCAGAGACTTCCAGGAGATGTCAAATAAATCAAAGTCCAATTGCGAAACTGACACAAACACACAGTTGTTGGAATTCTAGCTTGTGCCAAATTTTTAGGTTTATACCAATGGATATTTGACTTTGGCCAGTGTTTGTATATTTGTGAGAAGTCTAGGCTGTTGCCAGACTAGTACGCGCAATACTCATGCCTTTACACATAAGTTGAGCCATGAACCTTTCGCAAAAGAATTTCCCCTCAGTTTGTCTCAGTGCCTCACGTGCATATCTGCAGTTCTGCTACGTGGTCAGTGATTGGTAGAGCCACGATTTTATGGCGGAAAGATTTTTGCACTATTTGGTTTCCATGCCTTATGTTCACATCCGCAACTCTGTTTCTCGGTCAGTGGTTGGACGTTTTAACTGTCACACGCCTTGAGGTTCTACTGACAAATCACAGACGTATTACGTCACAATAGCCTCATTGTTATCGGTGCAGTCAAATGAGGGACGTGTCTGAGCAAAGACCCGCTGCCAATAGCCGTGAAGCAGAGCTGCCGAGGTGCACGCGAGATACAAGTGTTGCAAAATTCTTTTCGCGACAAATTCGTGGCTCTAGTGATTGGATATTTTAACTCTCACGTGCCTTGGGGTTCCACCAGCATATCACAGACGTGTGATAATGTAGTAACCTTATTGGAATTGGTGTAGTCTTTGAAAGACGTCACTTCACATAGATAAGCTGCCAATAACCATGAAGCAGAACCGCAGGTGTGCACGTAATGCACTGAAACAAATTGGGGCAAGATTCTGTTCACAAAAAGTTTGTGGCCCTGCACATAAGTCGAGATGATGATAGATAGGGCTAGGAATATTTCGCGAGTTCAACGACCAACATGCCAGAATCCGTTATTCTGTATATACCGGAGCCCTACCATTTGTCCATACCTGCTACTCATTCACACAGCAGACAATGAACGAATAGACGGGGCTTGAGTATGCATAGGACATTGGATTCTAGCATGCAGGTTATTGAAAGTGCGAATTTTTCCCCTTATGATATATCGAGAAAATTTCTTGTGCCGACATAGCCTTGAAAACTCTGTAGTTTCTTGCGACAAGTATGATTGGGTGATATACGTCTGATATAACGTAGCTGTCTGCAGACCAATAATAGCCATCAACTATTACAATAGCGGGATTCTTATTGGATTAGTTAAATAGGGTAACAGCTCTATACGTACAAGCGAAAAGCAGTATTTTTTTTTAAGTTGGTCGTTCGTTGAAACTCAGCAGAGAGTCAAGTTTTCCCGCGATAAATCATAGTCGCTACACATAAGACATTAAAATGAGCACGTACAAAAAAAGCTTTTTTTTTCTCGCGAAAATCAAGTATCATTACTTGTAAATAAACAGAACATTCTCAGTCCAGCAGGTTACCTGGTTCTACGTCATTTCAATCTGGATTATGAGCAGGAGAAACACTGGATAGCGTACATACGTAGCCCATTCAGTATATAATCACTCTAACCCTTGCAACGAGTTGTTTCATTATCCGGATATATTATAATCGCATTTGTGGTGAAGCTTCGAGTACACAAACTTCGGTCGTCTAAACTGTTTTGGCTAGTAATTCAGAATATTTAGCTGTAATGACATTTTAATCACTGGAGTTTGCAACATAAATTCTTGCCGGAGTACGCATTATCGCTGTTAACCACGCGAATTTCAACGTATTAAGGAGACAGGTATAGTGATCACTTTGGAAGACCACATTGTCTAGATCAGTAACTAAAAATATTATTTATTTTTACCTTAGATGTTAACTTATGAGTATGGAGCACTCTATACACCGTGATGGTTAATTAAGTAGCTTTGTTTATATATATAAAAAAAACAAGCAAACTAAAAATAATCAGAAAATAAAAAAGACAGTAGGGTTTTAAAATGTACTCGCTTTATTTCGAACTACCTATGTATCGTCCCTTGGCAGGCAAAAAGGCCAACATCTCAGTTTTGATATTAGTTCACAAACGAATTTACTGACCCTTAAGCTAGAGAGAAACCAAAGACAGCATAGTAGCCTGGAATTGGTTTTTAATTGAATTTCTTAACAATTTTTTCTTTCTACTCAAAAGTTTGTAAAACGTGACGTTAGCCCTTTTGCCTGACAAGGGACGATATATATTTTTCAATGTAACGTAACGCTTTAATTCCCCCCCCCCCTCCCAAATATTTCCTTTTTGTTAGTTAAATAATAGTGCACTGTAATTTTTTTGCTCTTTAACGAAGAAAATTCTTGTAGGCCTAAACTCAATTTTAAAAAATGTAGAACTACTAAAAGTTATTATATTTGAAACAAATACTCTGTATTTGTATTTGCTATGGACGAAACACGGTTTAAGTTATGTATTGGGACACTGAATTGTCCCGAAAAGCTTTTAGGACCAATCTGTTTCAGCTCTATACAAGCATATCTGTGGTTTTCCTTCATGACCTGTGTTTGGTGTTAGGTACGTTGTTCCGTGGATTCGTCCGGTTGAATTCCTGAAATTTATTCTTCACTGCTACTTATGTCATTTGGATGACGGCTGATTTGAAATTCCTACAGTAACAAGCAAGGAATAAAGAACGAGATAATTCATGGGAATGCCACGTGTTACACGCTTGTACAGTTACAAGTCATCGTTACAGATGATGGCTTATCGCTAGGGACCTGAAAATTTCGCGTTTTCGTTCCGGCGCAAGCTAGAATTCAAGTAACTATAGGTCTGTATCACGTTCACAATTGGCCGTTGACTTACTCGACACTTCCTGGAAGTAGCTGAGCCAATAATGAAACTGTAACTGAACACAGGCCCATTTCACAGTGTCAGCGAGCAGCTGATAAACAGCTTCTGTCTGCACGATTCAACATATATTCTTGGAAGCTAGCCTACAACTCAGTGAACACGCGAATTTTTTCCGGCCTCTACTTATCGTTGGAAAAGTTGACCGTTTGCTGGGTTTCAACGTAAGTTTAGCTTACCAGAGGATTACTGGCTTTCGCTTGTAAGTGGAGCTGTTACCCTGTCTAACTGAGCCAATAAGAATCATGCAATTGTAATATTTAATGGACTTTATTTGTCAATATTAGAGACGGGAAAAATTCGCTGGTTCTCTAACCTGTAGGCTAGTCTTCAAGAATATATGCCTACTCAAGTAGACAACACTAGTTCATTGGTTGCCCGCTGACACAGGGATATAGTCCTTCATTTAGCTAGGTTATTTTTTATTGGCTCAGCGATTTCCAGACGCTGTCAAATAAGCTGAGAGCCATGTTGCGAAAGTGACACCAACTTAAAGGAAGAATTCTAGTTTGTTCCCAAAAGAAAGCGCGAATTTTTCAGGACCCTACACATTTGTGTATCGCGAACGTTAACACTCTTGTTTTATCTGGGAAGGCAATTATTAGCAGTTGGTATTACAGTGTACAGCTCATGCGGGAGAAGAGAAACCTAATTGAAACATAGGACGCGTCCTGTATGTCGAGTAGAGCACGAAACCGTTGCAGCTACCACGATAATTGGCTTTTAAATGGCCGTAGGGCCATTTGCGCAATTTCGTGAAAGGAGATGTTGCTATATTAGAATTGAGAACAGAGTTTGCAATGTTTTATCTGTCTCTCTCGCAGCGAGGGACGAACGAACAACACATACATTATGCACTCTACATTATTGGCAGTCGCAGTTTATGTGCGCTACATGTTACCTCATATGAATACATCTTCTTTCTCATGACTTCGCCCTGCTAGTTACATCCCACTTCATAATTATGCCATCCAACAATTTCCTTACATCAAGGTCATGTTCCATCATTTCTACTGATTTTATGATAATTACTTTTAAAATCCTAAGCGAGAGCAAATATCGAAAAACTGCTGCACAGTTTTGTTAAAATCAGTGTATACAGTACTTTGTCAACTATTTTTTTCAAGACAAAATACACTTTGGTTTCAGCAAACTGTGTACTGAACTAATTAGCCAAATATTATAAAAAAAAAAAAAAAAAAAAACTTTTTACCTAGAAAAAATATGCTACATACAAAAAACAATTTTTAACACAAGTATGCAAACAGTTTTTCGATATCTGCTCTCATTCAGGAATAAAAAAAATAGTTATCGTTAAAGCAGAGGAAATGATGAATCATGGCCTCAAGGGCACTAATTTTTTTGAAAAGGCTTAAATTTAAAATTTAAAAACATAAGAAATCTTTGAAAATACAAAAATTATTTAGGCTATATGGTGGTTTTTATATAGACCTTGCAGTCCACAACATTGTTCACTGGAATTCTTTCAGTTTTGTATGGGAGTTAGTTTTAGTGCCGTATCTACATGTAAACGGCTTTCGAAAGCGCTGTTAGCAGACATTCACCTGGCAGCTTGCCAACTACTCGCATCCTATAAACGACTTTCGGGAGCTTGCCAGCTGAAAGTTCTTCCACGTCTACTTGAAGTGTAAATATGGCAACATAGCACCATTTTTCTTCTATTGGTTAGTACGCAGAATGAATATAGGAACACACCCTGCAATTTTCGATCGTCTTTTTCTGACATTTCACGTTTGTTGTTCATATCTGAGAGGAGGTTTTTGTCTTTGGATTTAGGTTAGGTACGTAAAAGTAATATTTTTTGTGAAGGTTAAATACGGTCACGGTCGTAGAAGAACAGGTCTGGACACTCGCCTGGAAACTTGACCCCCTTGTTGTTTGGCTGTAGTTCACCAAGTTACCGACAATATTGTGTTTTATTGGCGCTGATGTTACGGCGGTCGGACTAAACTCCGCCCACTTCCTTTCCGCTAAGATAAACAATTTATCAAAACGTATTTTTTATCAATTTATGAAATATTTTCTTCACTCACAAATTTAAGAAAAGGCTCCAGCAATCTTTATTTACATTATAAATTCAACAATGGAAAAAAGTGGGCGGAGTTTGAGTCCGACCGCCCGGAAAACAGCGCCAAAAAGTACGGCATTCTCGGTAACTTGACGAACTACAGCCAAACAACAAGGGGGTCAAGCAAAATACATTGTTAGATAGGCGAGTGTCCAGACCTGTTCTTCTACGACCGTGAATACGGTTAAAGTAGTATTTGTCAAGGATTTTTTTCAGTGAGGATAATATTGTGTTTGCATGGAGAACAGTACAGATTTTACAAATGCTTGATACGAATGTTTATATTATTCAATAAAGAAATAAATAATAAAAAACCAAATATGGAATAACCTGTCACACGAATCACTTGATGAAAGTACGGGAACATTTTAAAATGTAATCGTTTATTTTTACAGCAGACATAACTATCGCCAGAAACTAACGAATATATTAACATCATATACACGTCAGATAAAATGTGTACATACAGAAAATGTTTTCGTTAATATGTGTTTACCGTCATTTTCGCACAATGCTGTTATTATTTCTACGCAAAATTATCTCTTATTTTCAAAACAAAGGTACAATAATTGCAAACATATACACACACAGTAACAATTTTGGTTTGTGAAATGTCCCACCTTGTAGCAAGCCTTCCATGGAATATTACATACACTTTAAACGGATCTGGTATACTTAACAGTAGCTTCTGTTTATTGAAAACTTTCAAATATGTAATTCGTAAACTCGTTCCAATCAAGAATATATTTTAAAAATGTTGCATTTTCTTATCGTTTGACAGGTTATTCCAGAGAAGATTCGCCGCCATTGTTATAAAGACACAATGTAAATAGCTGAACGTGCTTTCGAATCACAGTCTGACCACATTCACTTGAAAGTGGATGGCTCTTCGCTTCCAGGTAGTCAACCAACCAACGAAAGACGTTTATAGTGTGCGTTTCAGCCGGAAGAGACTTTCGGTGATTGGATAACAACCGAAAGCCGTTTATAGATACGGACCTTAGTGTCGTAGGCTGCATAAAACCGTAATACGCAAATTTTGACATTTACGAGCCATTATACAAAAACTATAAGAAATAAAGACATTTTCATAAGAACAAAATTTAGTCACAATTTAGACTTAAAATAATAAAAAAAATATCTGGTACAAATATGAAAATAAAAATATGACGATAAAATTAATCAAATAAATTCTGAAAGTTTATATGGCCCACAATCACCTCATATAAGCAGTTCATGCAAGTGATTGAGGCGTATTGTTAGAGCCAGTCATTTTTGGTGAAAATAATTCTGTAACAACTTTGTTTCAATGATTTACGTGCACACCTGAAACTCTGGTTCGCGGTTATTGGCAGAGTATAATAGGGCAGAGGCGTGGCTCATTTGACTGTACCAACCACACGTCTGTGATTTGCGGGTAGGACCCCGAGACTCCGAAAGTTAAAACCTTCCAATCACTGACCATGAAGCAGAGAAACAGATGTGCACATAAGGCATTGAAACATATTGTTGCAGAATTATTTTCACCAAAAAAACACTGTCTCTACGTATTGTAAAAGTTTAAGGCACTTCAAATGTGAAACATGCTTAATTTTATATTTTTACGAATTCTTAGTTTTGTAGACTTAACTAGTGATTGCATCGTCCTCACATGGAAAATTTCGAATATGCCGGCTTGTCAAAGTCAACATTTGCATGTTAAGGCAGCATTCATCTAACTAAAACCTACTAACTTACTGAAATTGAACATTTTTTTACACTGAAATAAGATGTCATGCTACATGATAAAAGTTCTGAAAAACACAAAACAACATATTTTTGTATTTTTGAAAAACCGATTCTCAGTAATTTCTTTATATACAAAAATAAGTTGGTTTTGCATGTGTCTATATGTATGTATATACACACGTCAGTTGTTTGCATACGCCGTTTTTAAGCGTTAGCATATTTATATTTAAGTGAAATTTAATCACGGCACGTTGTTGAGCACTTCATACAAATGGCTGAATTGTTCGTTGTCCTATTTCTATAAACCTAAACGACGTGCTGTGAAGTTGTGTTATATTATTTACTTTCTGACGTTCAATTCAGTTTTTTTTTAAGAAAAAAAAGTGGTATATCAATCGAGTGAGTCTGTTAATAATATCATTTGGAATGACAGGAAAACGCGAAGCAATTTCAGTGAAATTATTGTGCAGGGGTTGTGTAATGTAAAACGTGTTAGGAAATGTGCCAAGTCAGCATTCATGGTACATTATGAAACAAAGATATCCCGAACAGTTGGTAGAATGTTTACAATGAACTAGCGTTAATATTTATACAGTTAACAGGCAGGAGGACATATTATTTTGATAGCACAAAATGGGTTGCTCAGGTGATTGTATGGTGTGGAAACAATTTAGTCACTATCACTTATTTATCTGTAAAATGAATTATCTACACAATGGATATAAAATTAAGAATACGTTATAAAATATTTACTGTTTACAAACTGTGCCGCAACGGCCGAGTAGTCAGACCATTCGCCTCCCACCAAGGCAATCCGGGTTCGATCCTCGGATTTTCGCATGTGGGAATCGTGTCGGACCATGTCGCTGGTCGAGGGGTTTTCTCGGGGATATCCCGTTTCCCCCGTCTCTTCTCAATCCGGCGCTTTTCCATGATGGGTCCTCATTCCATTGGGGTACTAAGTATAGGCTGTTCACTATAAACTGAACACTCAGCACAATTTGTAATTAATTAAAAATAAGTTTAATTGAGCCTATAGATGTCAATTTGAGAGAGTGTTGAAACGTTTACACTGGTTTTTAGATACATAGAAGTTTTCATATTAAAAATCGTAAAGGTGGCTGCAAAACGGATGCAAGGAAAATTTATGCAGTGCTCACGTTATCGTGAATGACCTATAGGTGCCTAGGCGCGCTGAGTAGTAAGTCTGAATGCGGGGTCAGATATCCTGGCTCTCTGATAAGCTCCTCATGTAATATTTAATTATTTATTAAGAGGAATGTGTACTTAGCCGTTGGGTAGTGTTGTGGTGTGTCTCGCGAAAACGTTTTTACGCGAAACCACTGAACTTATTCTTAGTGTTGTTAACTACATGAAAAGAACATCCACTTGGAATTACAGATGCCACGTTTTGAAAATCAGTACGTTTGTTAGAAACGTGATTTTGGGGCCTCTGTAAAAGGGCTAAAAATGGATTTTTTAGACTGCTGTGACTCCAAAAATACGACCTGAATTCGTAAATTGTAAAATAAGGTCCGTGCATTGGTCTTCACTTCGTTCTACGTATGCAATAATAAAATGTAGGGTCACCGCTTGAAGTCTCATAGGAAAAAGAGTTCTAGGAAAACATTGCACGCCAGTTCTGCGCGCTGCGAATAGAGATCATGTGCCTATCGTCGAGAGTGGTGCTCTGGCTCTTATCACTCCGCTGTTCCCGCGCGTCAAACGCGGAGATTGGAAACCGGTACACAGTACTCTTACGAGTTAGTTGGACCTGGCGCATGAGATGTGATGAAACGTGGTACGAAAAAGTGTTTTTTCACGTATAACTATTAAACATGTTTTCAATATGTATGGGGGGGGGGGGGGGTGATCGAGAGGTCAGACCTCTCGCCTCCCACCAAGGCGATCCGGGGTCGGTCCCCAGATATTCGCATGTGGGAATCGTGCCGGACGATGCCGCTGGTCGGCGGGTTTTCTCGGGGATCTCCCGTTTCCCCCGCCCATTCATTCCGACGTTGCTCCATACTCACCTCATGTCATCCCTCACCAGCGCTAAAGAAATCGATGTTAAGCGCTGACTAAAATCTCCCCCCCCCCCTTCAATATGTACGTCTACGAAAAGAAGACACACTGAAAACTATGTCTCTAGCGTTTTAAAAATACCGCTAGCTTACTAAAAACGTAATTACCAAGCTTCTCAAAAGTTGTAAAAAAAATGCATTTTTTAGACTGCTGTATCTGGAAAACTACCAACAGTAATTGTAAAACTAAATGATGGCGACTTGTGTTGGACTTTACCTCATACTTTCCACAAATAAAATAATATGGTCACCGTTTAAAGTCCTACTGAAAAATACTTTCTACGATAACACTGCACGCTAGTTTAGTTCTCTACGCTTAGAGACGAAGCGGTGTTGAACGCACGCATTGGAGTCGACTTATCGCCCTCCCCGTTTTCTTGCATTAAAAAAAACCCTTAGGTTCAACTAACTCTTAGGGCGGCCGCCTACCCCACGTTCCAAATGCGTTGCAGTGTGTTCGTAAACAGGTTTTTTCTACGAAAATATTCCACTTGTGCCCATTGTGCCAACGTACGAAAATAAAACAAACTTCAGACAAGGTCGGACTCATTGTTAAGACGCCACGCTCATTAAGAACACTGATTCTAAGCCCTCCAACATGGCTAAAAACACAGACTTTCCACCAATAAAATTGTATGGTCGCCGCTTAATGTCCCTAGTAAAAACCGTTCGGCGGGAAGCTTGCACGCTAGTTCAGCGCTTGGCTTATTGAGGTGACGCGGCATTTGATGCGCGCTTCAAGGTCGACCTTACTGCTCCGACGCATTTGAGCCTCTCACGCGCGGGTAGGCGGCGCCCTTAAGCCCGGTACACATTATCCATAGTTCAGTATATAATTCAGTACCTAATTCAGTACAAGTAGCACTGCGACAGTGTGTACCGCGACAACGCTGGTTCCATACAGAATTCCGTACTTGATTCCACAGATACAGCCCGTCCTATTTTACATCGTAGTGATGTTCACACGTGTGTGCTATGCACATTTTCAACCGCCGCGCAGGGTTGCCTATATGATTTGAATATAAATAAAATTCTTGTTTCCTATAAGGAACACATGACCGTCCGATGTTTCAAATCCTAAATAATACAAGATGTTTCACTTATTTGGCAACTACGAGTAAGTAATTTTGGCAATTTTACTGTTGTATTTTATGGAACATAACTAGAGGTACGTCAATTTCGCGGATTCATCTGGCAGCAGCCTAGACTTGTCAGTCCTATACACCCACTGGCCACAATCGATTATTTATTGGCTTATAACCGTACAAGCATGTAGCAAGCGACAGGACTTCGCATTATTTCCTTATTTACGACTGGCTTGCAGTAGTCAAACGTGTTTCGTAACAGCCGCCAGCAAGTCACAGACGTGACAATGAAATATACATAATTGGCGTTCAACCTGACCTGGAATGTATCTGCGAAATTTACGTACCTCTAAACATAACAACCAACATCACAAATATATATTTATCCTTTATGTACCAAAACATAGAAGTAAACAGTGATATTTTACACACAACACAGACGTTTTGCTACAGAATTATTTTACGAAATCTCAGTCGACGCTTACGAACAGAATTAAGTAGGATATTGAGTAGAGAATTAATTGTAGTGTGCAACGAACTTTACGTTACAGACAGCAAGGTGGACCAGTTATACCGGTCGAGGAGGAGCAGTAGTAAAATACTAGAGTAGCACTCGCAAAGGACCAAAAATTCAATTCTCCTGATTTCAATTTTCCAGGGTTTAACGATTTCTTGTTCTTTAACTCAAGCCTTTGCCACAGAATATTTAGGAATACAGAAGTGAAATAGCCAGCAGGAAGGCGAACTCAGTCACACACGCCAGCAAAATGGCTTCCCTGGCCAGCAACATGGCGGAGACGCCTACCGCCAATCAGCGTAAGGTGGCTGCCATTCTAGCCAGCAGCCAGGCCAATAGTAAACCTGCCGTAACACGCAGGAGCCAAACATACACGGGGCTGGCATCAACAGCCTCGGGCAGCCAATAAGGAGCTGAAGTTCGCCCGTATCAAATGAGCCGCCACGTCATTTCACGTCACGTCTGTGTTACTATTTAGTCTGTGCCTTTGCCGACTCTTTTCCCGTTTCCGTCTAATGGCATCGGTGTCGACGAGACGTAAAACATAATAAAATAAAAAACAACGTAACTAATTATGTGAACACTTTCGGCAATAATCAGAGCTGAACTATGCAGTGCACAATGTACCATTGGCTCACTACACCACCACAACATCATTACACTACTTTTCGAAGGAAAAAGTAGGATAATGAGATCACCTTTCTGTCTGTGTGTCTCTCTCTCTCTGTGTATGTCCGTCTAAAATCTTTTTAACCAGTGGACCGAATTTCATCAAACTTTGTACACACAGGCCTATAGTAGTTAGTAACCTGACTCGACTTTTATGTATTTTGTTTACGCCTTTTCCTGTTTTCAAAACGGTAGCCATTTTAACATTTTTTGATCAAGCTAGATATCTACGGAACCCTACTTTAGAATTTCATCAAACTTGGTACACATATACTACATACAAAGTTTACTTGAATATTATCTATTTAGTCCATGCTGTTTTCATATATTCAAAATGGCGGCCATTTTCATAACTTATCATAGTATCATATATCTTACGATATATTTACCAGAACGTCACCAAATTTGGTACACACATACCACATACAAAGCTGAGTTGAATGTTGTGTATTTCTTTCAGCCTGTGCATATATTCAAAATGGCGGCCAAACCTATATTTTTAGCTTAGTATCACATTTTGTAGGATATTTTTTTCAGAACGTCACCAAACTTAGTACACATATACTACATACAAAGCTGACTTGAATGTATTCTATTTAGTTCAGGCTGTGTTCATATTTTCAAAATGGCGGCCATTTTTATAATTTGAGCATATTACGCATCTTAAGAAATATTTTTCAGAACTTCACCAAATTTAGTACACATAATACAAAGCTGACTTGAATATTCTGTTTCGTTTTTCCTGTGTTCATATTTTCAAAATGGCAGCCGTTTACATATTTTTAACATAGTATCACATATCTTAAGAAATATTTTTCTGAATTTCACCAACTTTAGTACACGTATACTACATACAAAGCTGACTTGAGTATTGTATATTTCGTTCTTCCAATGTTCATATTTTCGAAATGGCGGTAATTGTTATATTTTTAGCACGGTATCACATATCTTAGGATATATATTTAAGAATTTCACCAAACTTGGTACACATATACTACAGACATAGATGACTTTACATTCGTGTAATTCGTTCATCCAGTGTGCTTATTTTAAAAATGGCGGCCGTTTTCATATTTTTAGCGTAGTATCACATGCCTTAGGAAATATTTTCCAGAATTTCACCAAACTTGGTACACAAGTACTGCATACAAAGCTGACTTGAATACTGTCTATTTAGTTCATGCTGTTTTCATATATTCAAAATGGCGGTCATTTTTTGTAATTTACCATAGTATCAGATATCTTAAGATTTATTTACCAGAACTTGGTACACATATACCGCATACAAAGCTGAATTAAATGCTGTGTATTTCGTTCATTCTGTGCATATTTTCAAAATAGCGACCATCCTTTTTTTTGTTTTAGCAAAGTAGAACATTTCTTGGAAAGTATTTATAAGAATTTCGTCAAACTTGGGGTTCACATATTTTGCACCCACTTTGAGGAAAGTAGGCTAATCAATTATGCTAATAACTTTTTGTTTATTCTTTGACACCACTGAGGTCAACTGAAAAATGTTACTTCCTAACCATTGCCTATGTTACGTTTTAGCGTTCTTATAAGTACCTCACATGCAAATTCAAAATAAAATGTCTATATATATATCCTATATATATATGTTTTACTAATTTTGATAATATTATTGCATGTAGAGTGAATAAATCATTTTTTTAACTTCCTTAAATAAACAATTTGGTTTAAAATTCTGCTTGTCAAACCCGGAACTGTTAAAAAGCCCCAAATATGTGAAATTTGCCGTAAATCCATAACAGCTACACTGATGTCATGTAAACCGTGATATCAATTACTTCAGTGACTATTTTTATGTAGCCTAATGTCCGATTAATTTCGGGTAACTGATTAAAAGCTCGTGTCACTGATGTATCGATCATTAAGTTATTTTCAACCAGTAATATTCTGTAATTATATATTATCAGTTCTCTCTCTCTCTCCTTTTAGTGTACGCAGATTTTTTTTTTTTAAGTTTTTATTTTCGCGCACACGATTAAAAAAAAACATGCCTAAGCATAATTATTCATTGTGTTATGGTACGATATAAAACAGGCATAAATGCACAGCAATGTACGACACACAATAGTGTTGAATTTACCGCAGGATCTGAATTTCATTATACTCTAAAAAATTTTTGGAAAATTTGCAAGGTTTGTCTTTGTACTTTTACAAATCCTTATAAAAGTATAAGATTTTCTATGTAAAGACATTCGTTTGTAAAGTTACAAAGGTCAAGTTTGTGATACTACCTTGTACATATGTCACCAACAGTTCCTGCCTGTACCAACAGTTAGCAGCAGCTCGAGCGTAAAGCAAAGGTATACAAGCTTGGCAAACCTTATTTTCGAACGAAGAAAATAATCTGATAACATGACATACTTCAATACGTTTGCAGTAATGGTAAAATTATTTAATGGATACGAATCTTCCGCTAAATGATCACTAAGGAATCTTTCTTTTTGGTAGGAAATAGTTTCTTTGTCAGTGCAAATTTTTTGTTACCTGTACCTAAACAAAAGTTTGGTAAGGCTCATGCCAACAAAAGATTTTTCTCTTAGAATTTTCTCATTTTCTGTCTGATACGATCTGTGTTATTTATTTATTTTTTATGACTCGGGCGGAAACGAGTAAATGATATTGCAATTTGAGTTTCGTTTTGTTGTTCAAAGGGTTTATCAGCGGAAAGTTCCGCATTAATTCCAAGGCGAAGAAAATGGGAAGCGATTATCATGTTCCTCGCTATTCTCTCGCAGCTCGCTCCTGATAAATAGTATCCCCAACAACAATAGCAGAATCCTGCGAGTGGTCGGCCGCCAGATAAACTCTTTCCGTCAGTTAAGGACGTTGGTCCCGTAAAAATTCATTATTATATATTTTTTACAAACAATTTTATTCATAACATAACATGTCATTTCCCCAAAAAGAAAAAAAATATTACGCCTCACTCATCAGTCTCAAAATAGCCGTTACGATGTTGCCAAAATTAAAAAAAGTAATTAACTTGCAGAAAGAAGACAATTCGTACTGATACTATGCTATGAGACACCTTTAGGGCCGCAAAGGGATAAATTTTTGTATTTTTAACAATTGATGAAAATTAGTAAATTTTAGCTTAACTTACAGATGTGGCTGTTACTGAAATTTCCAAAACTAACTCTCGTCAAACACGTCATAAAATGCATTGATACACTGACATTCTGTTCCTGAAGTTTTGATTTCAGAAGTGAATTACTATTCTTAAGTTTTGCCACATAACAATGACCATTCATTTTGTGACTTTGATGAGCGATTGCGCAAAAAAAATATGGGCTCTGATTTTTTTATTTGGGTAAATAACAAATTATTTTATGATTATGAGTTTAACAGTGTTTGGCACCAAAGTAAAAAAAAAAATTCACAGGTCCAACGCTCTTAAAATTAAATCAGGGTATAGCGACAGTGTAATGATCTGCAAGCCCGCCATGCAAGAAGGCTCTGCCACAGACTAAATAGTGATACAGATGCGAAATAATATTGCAGCTCATTTTATACACGCGAACTTTGCGGTTTATTGGCTGTCCAAGGCTGTTCATACCAGCCCCGTGTCTGTTTGGCTCCTGCTTGTTTTGGCTGGTTTCCTATTGGCCTGGCTGCCGATTATCAGAGCAGCTGCCTTACGCTGATTGGTGGTAGGCATTTCCGCCATGTTGCTGGCCAGGGAAGCCATTTTGCTGGCGCGTGTGACCCGAGTTTGCCGTCCTATCGGCTATTTCACTTCTGTATTCCTAAATATTCTGTGGCTCCGCTATGCGACGCGAGAGGTCGAAAAGTCGGTCGACTTAACTACCTCGGTCGTAGCTATGGTGCCAAGATTATGAATACAGGGCCCCGCATTTCTCCTCGCGTCAAAGTTTTTGTCGACTTTCAACACCTCGATTCCCCCCGTCTCCATACTCTGCTCCCAACTTCCGGAACTATACGACCCGGCCCTAACACTATTCTTATTAACCCCATAAACCACACAGTTTTATTCAATAAATCAGTTCTCCCATATACCCCATTTAAAGGGTGAGGATGGAAGCCATTTCGCGTTCGAGTTTTTTATAGCTTAAAAAATCATAATGGTAGGTTTACGTTAAAATTTAAACTAGTTCATGGCAAAGTTAATGCCGTAGATGATGATTAATTTAAATAAAAATGTTTACCAGGCTAGCTTCTACGAAGTTTATAGGCCTAAGAGAATTAGCCAACTATAAAAATTGATTACTTTAATGTAAATAAAAACTCTACGTGTTGTTTCTGGACGAAAATTCTTACAGGAAAAAAAAACTTTTTTTCACATACAAGTGAAATGTTATAATTCCTACTTTAACAAAAATATCAGCAGCCTTTTTCTAAATAATTTCTGTTGCAATATTGGTTAAGAATTTTTAAGTATGTTGCCAGAGCCCTTAGCATTTTATTGTTTTGGATCAGCGGAAGGAAATTATTCATACCTTGTAATATAAACAGTGAACTTGGGATGAGAGAATTAAAAAAAAAAATTTTAAAAAATCTTAACTTTGAACTTTTGTTTGTAATGATGGTATGACTAGATACAAATTTAAAAAAAACCGGGGGAAAATGTAGTAGGAGAATAATAAAAGTATTTTCCCTTTTTAGGACGTTCAAGCAGGAAAAAATCGTCACTTTATAGTTGTACGAAATAGGAAAGTTAGTTTTGTACCCGTTACCTGAGAGTACATTTTCTTCTTTAAAAAATTAACCCAGACAATGGCATTTCTAAGTAAAAATAATTTTTTTTTTTTCGTTTTTATTTTCCGCGAAAACCCATTAACTTAAATTTTACACTAAATAATTAATATTGAAACTACGTGTTAGGGCTACAGCTTGACGTATTAAAAAATATATTACAAAATATTTTAGTACTATGTATACATATATAATACTAAATGTAGCAAAAATCATAATTCAGCAATTTTATGAGTACAAAAATAATTTATAACGGATTTTTTTATATGTCAAGAAATAGGTCACGACATTTAGTTTCAATGTGAATTTTTCCAGCTCAATATGTTCATTGGTTTTCACAATGTCTAAGAACGAAAAACATGCATGTTTTTATTTTGAAGTGTTATTATGGCTGAGCTTATTTTTTTATAAGAGGAAACCATACTCCCAAGTTACGTATACAAAACAAGCACTATTTTATACGAACATAAAGCATAATTGGAGGGTCTGATGCCATAGTGAACCAAGTGCATTTTTTCTTCCTAAAGCGGGAAGATGTTTTCTTTTATCCCAAATTAGACGTATATATGACTAAATAAACACGATCAAAGAATGTAATAAGAACTACTTTATGCTCATCAATACTGAATTTTATGGTTCATGTCTGAATGATAAACTTATTTTTCCAAGCAGTTAAAAAAAAAAAATACCCGGTTCAGTATGGCATCAGACCCTCTAATTATTCCCCACTTGGAAACCCTAATGTGGACTGATTCCTTCCAATCATATTTAGCAATTTTATCGCCACCTATTTTATTGTAAAATAAAATCTGGAAATTTTGGAACGACAATGGCTTCTCATATATTAATATTTCATGACACGCAACATCTCAGATGAAAAAAAGTACTATTTTATGTGGTCCATTCCAGAGATGGAAACAACTATAGCATACATTCGATACTTAGTTTATGAATATACTAGAGTTAACTTTTTGACCAGTCCGTCCATTAAATGTAAAAATTATCTGCTGTCAGTGAGTGCGAAAAAATTCCAGGAATCCAGAATGATTGAGATACCGTAAATTTATTTTAACTGTTTTCACCAAATATAATTCATAATTGCGTCTCATTTATTTGTAGAGATAGGAAATATCGCGAAAAGATTTTTGCAGCACTTTGTTTTAGCGCCTTACGTGCGCACCTGCATCTCTGCTTTGTGGTCGGTGATTGGATGCCGTAACACCCAGCGTCTGGAGGTTGAACCCGCAAATCACAGACGTGTTGTGTCACAGTTATCCGTGTACTGATTGGCACAGTCAAATGAATAACGACTCTGCACAAAAGCACTCTGTCAATAATCATGAAGTTGAGCTACAGGTGTGCACGTAAGACACTGAAACAAAGTGGGGCAAAATCTATGAACCAAAAATTCCAGTTCCTATTTATTTGTTTAGTGTTCTACCTATGAATGGTGATTCAAGTGATGAACTGATCAAATTTACAGAATAAATTTTTGAGAGATTTTTTCCAATGACTTTACGTGAAAAAATTTTGATCCCATCTGGGGGCATCATTTGTTTTCAGTCACTATGTTTTATAATTATTGTGGCAACAGTTAGTTTAACTCCCTCGAGAAATTTTGGTCTACAAATAAAACTCTTTTACAGTACCTATTATGAGTGAATTCAAGGTTCAGGGCAAATTGCTCAACACAGACAGATACCAACAAATTGTAGGTCCACAACAGCGCCCGGAATCTATTAAGCATATTTAAAATATTCAATCGTCGTTGAAGAAACTCACGAATATAACACTTATCGTACGTGGATTTCAAAATCTTAGTAGAACAACACATTATTCATGATATTGGTTTCAAACACAAATAAACTTTCTTACTCTCACAGTACAAAATTACGTTGCTAATTTATTGTGCACAGTTGTATGTGTTGCGCTTAAATTATTTAGGCTTACTGTGGCAATGTAGTAACTGAAGTTCAGCCATGTTTACAATGTTAATAACAATAGTAATATTAAATAAGTATACCTTACAAATTAAAGGATATTTGTAATTTTACCGCTCAAGTGTAAACTAATTTTTCCTAACCTTGGAAAGCAAACACGCTTACCTTTATTTTGGATGCAAAATAACGGTACACTCTAAATCTGAATTAGTGAATATTAGCTGATTCACGGCGATAGATGGAGCAGTTTCAACAAATTGAATCAGTGAGAAACCACTGTGAAATCGGCGTCTATTCATTGATTCCGATAAATAGTGCCAACATTCTACAAGTTAATTAGTGAATTTCCACAGATTTTCCACTAATTTTTCTCTGATTCAATAAGTGAAAACCGTCATTTGAAAACAACTGAAAAAAAAAAAAAACTGTGAATATTCACTTATTCACTTGTCAGGTGTTGGCATTCTTAAAGGAAATCAGTGAATATTCACTAATTAAACAGTGACTATTTTCACTGATTCAAATGGTTGAAACTTCTCCATCCATCAGTGTGAATCAGTGCATATTCAGTAATTCAGGATTAGAGTATGTGGCAAAAGTAACTTAACATCCACTTCCTGGAAAGAAAACTTTAACTTAATTATTTGTGCATGTTTTTTTGTGTGTGGTACGCAGTACCGTTAGGAAAAGCAATTTTGTTTAAGAACATACAATTTTTCGATTTCTTTCTCCATTCACATGGGCGGGAAAATTTTGCTAGTTCGAAGACCTACCGTCTAGAATCCACAGTCCTGTTTACACCATGTTCTCAGCCGTCTGTTAGGGGCTGCGGTGGCCGAATGGTCAGACCGTTCGCCTCCCACCAAGACGATCGGGTTCGATTCCCAATGGGGTCGGTCCCCGGACTTTCGCATGTCAGAATCGTGTCGGATGATGCCATAGGTCGGTGGGTTTTCTCGGGGATCTCCCGTTCACCAGCGCTAAAGACCTCGATGTTAAGGGTACGGTCTACAGCAATTTTCATCACCGTGTTTTTGTATTAACATTTGTACCAGATATTGTTTATATTATTTTGGACACAAAATGTGACTAAATTTTGCTCTCATGAAGTTTTTTATCTCGCGTAGTTATCGCGTAATGTCTCCTTGAAGCCAAAAGTCGCAGGTTTCCGATTTACGGACGACACTATAAACCAACTCACTTACCAAACTGAAAAAATTCACAGTGGACAACGATGTTGTAGGCTACAAGTTCAGCTATCTTAAACCACAAAATTAAATATATTTGTATTTAAAAAAATATAGAATTTTTAAAATTCTCATTTTAAATATCAGCATTTCTATTTAAATACACAAAGTTTTTATTATTTGTTTTTATGTACAGTACGTCATATTGTAGCCTGCGCCAGGTAAGAAAGTAATATGAATTTTCTAACAGCAATTAGATCTGTAACAACAGAAATGGCAAACAAAGATTTATGATGTCTAAAATTCCCTTAATTTGTATCCCATTCGGCAATTAAGATAAAAATTCCATCAATTAGCCATTAAGAAAAGTTATGCCATAAAATACAAAAATTCAAGATGCCGATGGCATCTTACTCTTATGATGATGTTATAATGCAATGTAGCAAGATATCAATTTCTATACAGTTTACCTGAGCTTGAAATATTTCACATCAAGTTCCACAATTTAGCGCTAAAAGCATCAATTCAAAATTGTAGGTTTCTCGAAACAGATTTACAACAATTCAAAAACAGCAATCCTAGACGATCGTTTTTGCCAGCTTTCTGAGCAAAAATGTTTCTCGACTAACGTATATGATCTGAAGAACAATCTGTGACGCCAAAATATCGTACATTTAATTGCGGCGCAAGAGATCACGCTTAACAAATGCATCATTACAGGTAAATGTTTGCTTATAAAGTTGGCAAATAAAATTATCAATGATTGTTGTTTTGTAGTTTCAAAAGGTGTAGATCTCAATTGAAGAATTCTAACGTGCAGTACTTTTGTTTATTTACGAAAAGAACACATACACTCTAAGAGGTGTCATTATAAGTTTAAAAATTCAGCACGAGTCTTAGAAACATCATTTTCGAGCCCCACAAAGTGCTTAGAAACAGTTTTTTGAGATTTCGCATGTGAGAAAAACTCCAACCGGATTCAAACGGAAAAAAGCATAGAAACATGCGTTCGAATTTAAAATGCACTTCCCACAAAGATATTTTCATGGTCGCTGCTTAAACCCTATAGGAAAAATATAGATCATTCGGAACAAATTGAACACTAAAAAACCAACCTTTAAAAAATATCGCTAGCAATTACTGCGTATAATTCAACATTAACTATAGTTACTTTACTGCTTGTATGATTTGCAGCGAAATTACGCAATGTAGTCCCGTATGTTTTCCTATTTCAGTACAACAATACTGAAACAAAACAAAAAAAAAAAAAAAAAAAAAAAACCGAAATAGACAAAATTGTATTTTATGTAACTAATAAACTTTTTTATCAAACTGTATCGATTCATACTGACTGTACGATTTATCTTACTCGCGGCAACATCAAGTGACGTGTCCAGAGAGGTTAGACAAGTCCCTTCGTTAGCCGTTACGCGCGGAAAGATACAAATTCGCTGAAAATAGAACTTTAAGAGGGCATTTTTGAGTGCTCACATTATCCCGAACTACTTATAGTAATAGTAAAGCTGTACATGCCAGGTGAGTAGCTTGTGCATAGAGGTTATACCACATTACAATACTTGGTACTCCATATATTTGATTATGCTACACGTAGGGAGCCAACGAGGGCGGTTCAACAAACATTTGCGTTGTTTAAATAGGTTTTATATTTTTACGACGCATTATTCATTTTATATATACGTGGTGATAATATTTTACTGTAATAAAACAGTATTTTTTATAATGGCAGATCAAGTCCAAATTTATATGAAAACTCTTTTATGCATAAAAGAAAAACCAACAGACTTACCGATCTGAAATTATTCACATTGAATAACGACATTTTAGGCTACAATGTCTCATAAAAAAAAACAAAAAAAATCAGAATTTTAAAAATAGTCTTAATATTTTTTATAAATTTAATTTAAAATTCTAATATTTTTTAACATAAGAAATATAAATTTTTGTATAGGAGACCTTGCAGCCTACAACAACGTTATTCAGTGTGAATTATTTCAGTTCGATAAGTCAATTGGTTTTCCTTAAATAAAAAAATCCGTTTTATACAAATTTTGATTTTAATATACCATAATAAAAAACTATGAAAGTTAAAAAATGTTCATTATAGTATAAAATAGTGACAATATATGTATACGAAACAAACCATATCTCGTACAAATAAAAATATTTCAAAGTGAAAAAAAAAAAATTCCTGTGAACCGCCATCTTGATGTTTACGTGAAGAAAGTTGTTTTAAACTGCTTTCCCTTGATGTACGTTACGAAACTAAATTAGTTCACCCTGAGTGCAGACCGATGTTGCCAAACAGATGGGCAGTGAATTTTACCTCCGGGCTGTTCAGAACTAATTCCGTAATCGAACAACGAGAAGGCTAGAGAAGGCAAATGTTCTACATTCGAGCAAATTTGAAATCCCAGAGGTGGAGTTAACTTCGCCGTCAACAGATCATATTGCTTAGAACATAATTTCAGCAGAGTCTATAATTTCAAGAAACGTTTCTGGCGATTAGATATTTTATAAGTGGATGTCTGTTTATACAGTATGAGGCAGGAGTATTCTTTGCATTTAAGTATAAAATTAAAAACGCCTTTTAGAAAATAAAGGCCTGAAACCACAAAATCTATAAAAAAATTTGGAAAACTTTTACTTTTACAATTATCAAATTAATAATATACAAACATCTATAGTAAGTAACGGAATTTAAAAAACACTCACGTTTTTATTTGAAAATAATTTTAATACTTATAAACCTCTGCAAGAGGGTTTCCGAACAGTAAAATTATTTTCAAATCAAAAAACGAGTATTTTTTTTATTTAGTTGCATATATCTCTGCATATTCCTGTATTAATAATTATAACAATTACATTTGTCAATTATTGTAGACTTTGTGGTTTCAAGGGGAGCACGTCGTATTGCCTAAAATAGTTTTGCCTAAATGAGATTTTCCACCTTCGTTTTGCCTAGAGTCATCTTGCCTAGAGTCATTTTGCCTAAGGTCATTTTGCCTAAAGTCGTTTATCCTAAAATGCCAAAACTTGTGTTAAAATCTTAAAACGTCGTTTTGCCAAAAGTCGTTTTGCTTTAAGTCATTTTGCCTAAATTAGTTTGGCTTACAAGTTGTTTTGGTTAAAGTCGTTTTGCCTAAAGTCGATTTGCCTAAGCTTTAGGGAAAACGATTTTAGGCAAAACGTGTACTCGTTTCAAGCCTTTATTTTTCTGAACATGCTTTTTAATTTTTTACCTAAAAACAAAGCATTCTACTGATGAATAATACGCCATAGTTAAACGCCAGCTAGTAAAATATCTGCTCGCCAAAAACGTTCATTCGAATTATGATTAATTGTTCATATTTTATCGACGATTTGTTATTCCAGTCATTCCCTCCACATTTTACGTTTCTATGCCCTTAAATCGCGATATCGACTTGCTGTTGTGCAGTCCTCTGATCTTCGCGACGAGAGGGAGTGGGAAAAAAGCCTGCACTAGTCACCGGATAAAAGCTCTCTTTATTCGCTGCAAAGTCGCGTTGAATTTTCTTTTACCCGCCCCACTTGGGAACTTTGATCTTGCGGTGGCACTCTTTAAAAAGAGACCACAACCTTCTATTCGAAGTGAGTGCAGAGAAACGTTGGTGAATGAGGTGTTCTGTGTTGGAGCAGTTCTTTGCTTCAAGCGATGCGGAAGGGAAGAAAAGGGATAAAAAACAATTTTTCCCCTGTCGGCCACGATATTCTAGGCAGCAGAGACGTCTTTCTGCACAACCAAGCCATGTTCCCTGAATTTTTCATAAAATAATTTTAGTAAATTGAACTGTCTGCGCGGTCACAGACTACATCGTAATACAGACGTGAAATGACATGGGGGCTTGTTTGATACAGGTGAAATTCACCACGTATTGGCTGCCCGAGGTTGTTGATGCCAGCCCCGTATACGTTTGGCTTCTGCATGTTATGACAGGCTGCCGACTAGCAGGGCAGCCACCTTACGCTGATTGGCAGTAGGCGTCTCCGCCATGTTGCTGACCAGGGAAGCTATTTTGCAGACGTGTGTGACTAAGTTCGCTGTCCAACCGGCTATTCTACTTCTGTAATCCTAAATATTCTCTGGCGCGGTACTGAACTAAACTTTTCAAAAGGCTGAAATTATGAACAGGAGCCATAGTTATAAGTCCAGAAATGTTTGGTCAAAAATAATTTTGCAGCAATTTGTTTGAATGCCTTATGTCAGGGACGGCTAACCATGTGCCCGCAGGCCAAACACTGGCCCGCCAATGAATTTTTAATGGCCCTCCAGAAGCACTATTTTCCTTTCGTAAGTACTGTAGGGAAGTGTTAGCACTTCAAGAGGATAATGAACCGAGAATACATGGGAAATAAATGTTTTATAAAATGACTCTCAGTTATAATACCGTAGGAAATTACACAAATGTTGGGATCATAAGAAGAAGTCAATTGGCCCCCGACATGATTTGGTTCAACTTTTTGGCCATAACTCCGAAAATGTTGGTCATCCTGCCTTATGTGAACAGCAGATCTGCATCATGGTCAGTGATTGGTTGTTTTTAACTCTCAACGTCTCGGGTTTCTACCAGCAATTCACAGACATGTGGTGTCCTAGTAATCATAACTTATTATAATTGGCACAATCGATAGAGTGATACCCTTGTTTAAATACACTCTTTCAATCATTATGAAGCAAAACTGCAAATGTTCATGTAAGACATTGGAACAAGTTTCTGGAAAGTTCTTTTCACCACAAATCAGAGGCTCTATTATACACTCAGGACACTCCAGAAGAAATCAAACTATAATTGAGGGTCGAGATTTTTAAATGTTTGTTGCAATGGGAGTTTACAATAAGAATATACTGGTTTGGGGACATAGGCCTACGTCATTGCTCATGTTTTGTCAGCCAAATGTGTTGAATGACAAAGTACAAAACCAGAAAAAAGGAATCCTAGAGGAATTCAGTCAGTTATTGTATAATTAACGGCAAGAATTTTAAAGATAGAAATCATTCAAATTTCGACAACACCTAGACACAAAAAACAGACATAAAAATAACAGTTTCCTAACATGAAAAGTATGGAATTAGACAAAAAAAAAAAAAGAAAAGGAATGACCGAAGACAACCCGACGAAAGTTCCATTCATCGAAAAAAGACAACGTTTCGGGAATTGCAAATCTCTTCCCGTCTTCTGGCTGGAGACACAGCTGGTCGGATTACAAAGATGCGAACTTGTATCGTGTTGTCTTCTGTCATTCGTTTGTTGTCCACTGTTGTTCTTTTGTCTAATTCCATCTTTTTTTCACATTGGGAATCTGGTTTTCTTTATGTCTGACCTCTGTGTCTGGGTGTTATTGGCGAAATCTGGCTGATTTCTATCGTTAGAATTCTTGCTGTTAAAAAATAAAAAAACTTATCTAATTCCTTTGGAATTGCATTTTTCTGTTTTTTACGTTTTTGTACTGTGTCATTCATCACAAGTTTGGTCAACAAAATATGAAAAATGGCGTATGCACAGAAACCAATTCATTCTTAATTTGGGAGTCATTTGCCCATTACTACAGGTGTTTAAATTATAGCTTGCACCCAGAAGAAACTTGCGAATTTCTCAGGCAACTACTCTGTGTTTTAGTTGCGATGGCTATGACTACATTTCGTCGGAAAGGATAACTGTAAAAATGTCTTAATAAAAGTCAACAAAAATTATCAATTTCATTAACTTAAAGATATAATTATCAGTTCCTAGTTCACTTCTTATACATATACTGAGTGGTAAATTTTTAAATTTTCAGTCTTAAGACCACGGGTCTCTATTTGTGCTATTTCAGTCATTTTTATTTTTTAAATTTTGAAAAGGGGCAGATATCGCAAAACCATTGCACAGAAATGTTGTAAATTATTTGTACGGTATCACTTTTTTTTTTTTCAAAATGTAAGTTTTTATAATTTTTGTTAGTTATAGACTTTAAGAAAATTTAATTAAGTCGATAATTAGACAAAATTATCGAAAATTACGTTTTAAAAAATCAGGCTACATAGTAAAAATCACGTAGGAGGGGGCTGACTCTTAAGAAAAATTTAAATATTTATTTTTAAGTTTACTCACTAGCCATTTCTGCAGTGAAAATTCTTCATCTTTAACATACGTCGACCTTAAATTTTTCTCACTGTAATATTGACCCATAAGCTCATACAGTTGCTGTTTGCTTACAACGTATAAAGCTGGCATCAAATGTTTCGTCTGTGAATCTAAATAAAAAACATATAGTTAATTTCGTGTTAAGCGGCTGACAAAAGTATATGTAAATATAAACATAACCTTCGAGGCAGAAAACGGCATATCTTCACCTACCACCCCTTTACGGTCGCGTAATAAAAATTTCCATAGCAGCAAAAGATTCACCTTGTAAGGCCCTGCTAAAAACTGAGTAAATTCTTAACTCGCGTAAACTAAGCAAATTAATGTGAACTAATTGTTACAACAATTATCAGGCAGGCGCTACAAGTAGAATGTGGGGTAGAAATTTAAGTTTTTTTTTTTTTAAATTTGCAAATGCCCATGGAAACAAATGAACGTAGTGTTATTAACATAGTGTCTGATGTAGTAAAAAAGTATATCAAATTTTCCGCCCTCTCATATTTAATTATTTTTTTTAGCCAAATGTTATTTAACAGATATACAAAGTATTAACTTTTGCGAAATTTACAATAAGCTACTTCGAAAGATACATAAATCGTTTGTCAATGGAAATATATTTTGGCCTCTAGTTGACAAGAAATTTCTATTTTAAAATATGAGTAGAGCTACTAGTTTGTAGAGAAAATATTTTTGTATCATTTTGTTTCAATGTCTTACTTGCCTAACGGTAGCTTTGCTTCATGGCTATTGGCAGCTTGTCTTTTTGGTCAGGCACATGTCTTTTTGACTGCAACAGTCAAAAAGGGACAATTTTGGCACCATACGCCCGTGGCTTGCCAGTAGGACCCCCAAGACAAGTGAGAATTAAAACCAAGAAACACTGATAATGTAACGGCTTGTTGATAAGTACGGCAGGCATGCGAATGAGGCTTGAATACTGGTCAGCTAACTATCGTATTTCCTTATCACGCTGACTTTCCTTCCCACAATCTCAGTCTTTTAACTTCCCGACAGATACATTAGTTACATTTAGTACTGGATATACAAAGATAACGCCCACTTTTTTTTAGTGACTTTTCCAGTAACTCAAACTTTATGAGAAAAAAATCACATGAAGTGACATTTGTGCGTGTTCAGTTCACATCTGTATACAGTATTATGGCCGGTGCTGTGGTGCGCCAACTAGGGTTACCAGACGTCCGGCAAAACAAGGACATGTCCTTTTTACGGTTTTTTTTCGTCCGGCCGGAATTTTCTTGATGCTCTAAAATATCCGGCTTTTTAGTAGGATGAGACATTGCATACGCGAAAGGGTGCCAGAGCTGACTTGATTCTGTATAAACAAAACAAATTTGCTCCCTCTGAATTTAAATTCTAGGAAAGTAACTGAACGTACCATACTTGTTCATTGTGAAATGTCCAAGAGAAAATTTTTTTCAAATCAATGGATTGTAAATATAGTCTGGATATGATAATTTTTCAAGACTCGGAAACTGCAAGAAATATTTAAAGTGCTAGAACAATGGCAGAAGCATTTATTCGAAATGTCATTGCTTCTCATGCAATCGACGTTGATGTTGAGACAATGGGAAGTATTTCATGTTTTGGCGTCGCTACAGACGCCAGCAATCATGGATCTATGGAAATATTTCCTGTTCTTAATCAATATTTTGACTGTCCTTTTTTTTTTTGTGAAATGTCTTTTTTTTTTTTTACATGAGTGTCCTCCTTTCTTATTCTCAGTGTCTGGTAACCCTATGCGCTACACCTGTTGCGCGCTGTAGTCAAGGACAACACAACGGTAGTTCACTTTTCTCCCGCAGACTAGTTTTCTTGACCGAGTAGTAATACATAGAGACCTAAAAATTTGCATTTTCTGTTAGGCGCAAGCTAGAATCCCAGCAACTATAGGTCTGTATCACGTTAACAATTGGTCGTTGACTTACTCGACACTTCCTGCAAGTAGCTGAGCCAATAATAATACTATAACGGAATACAAGCACATTTCACAGTGTCAGCGAGCATCTAATAAACAGCTGCTGTCTGCACGATTACACAAATATTCTTGTAAGCTAACCTACAGGTCAGTCAACACGCGAATTTTTCCGGCCTCTAGTTATACACACACACACACACACACACACACACACATATATATATATATATATATACACACACACACACACACACTCTCTCTCTCCTCTGACCTAAGTGTTTTCAAGTCTCGGTTGTCTTTTCATTTGTTGTTGTTCCAGTGAGTAGCCAGTTCGGTCATAGACTTAGGAGCAGAGTATTAACTCCTTTTTTTTCCTTCAACTTTTTTTTTAATTGTTGAGAATTTTTATGCCATCTCTGATAAAGGATGGCCCAGTCTCTACACTGTACATTTTTTTTTGTAACTATGACAAGGCATTTCTTTGTAGTGTTACAAACATTTGTAAATGTACAAAAATTGTTCTTGTTAAATTATTGTTTGATTAAATTGCAAAAGTTTAATTTGTAAAAAAAACGTAGGAAAATTGTGTAGTTTACCAAAATGATAGGTTCACCGAAAATTACACACTTCTACAAAAATCACGTCTTCTGGAAAGCATTTTTCTGGAATGAAGTGAATTTTCGTATCGATTGCATGATTCAAAATTAAAAAAAAAGAAGTGGTATCCTCGAACTTTACATTGAATGTCTACACATAACAAAAATGTAAGAAGCATGTAAGTTGAGGTGGTCTAGAGGTAAGATTCGTAAAAAAAAAAGGGGGGGGATAAGAGTTCGAGATTAAGTGCTTCTATCAATATTTTTTATTTATTTTCAAAATAATTTCATTTAAATTTTACCTATTAGAAAGTTATTTAATAAAATGAATTCAGCGCTGAAATTCTGATTTAAAACTAATTTATTTTTCCTTATTGTAAGTGCTAATGTAAGACTATACATACCTTGTAATTATACAAAGATATACGTCGTGCTATTTACGAGGATAAACACTGTAGTTTTGCAAGGAATTGTTTGGCAAATGGATTTACAAAGACTTTCCTTTTAAAAGTACAAATTAATTTACAGTGTAGCGCCAAATGATTTTCTCAAAACATTATTTGTAGCGTTTCAATTAGTTACGTGCAGATCTGCAGCTCTCCTTCACGGTCAGTGATTCGATGCTATTAACATTCACCCATCTTGAGTTTCTACCAGCTTATCACATTAGTGTGGTGTTGCAGTACTGAAAAACATATTCTTGTACTTTTACAAGGAAAATCTTTGGAAAACAAGTTACCAATAAAATGCCTTGTAAAACTGCAGAGGTTATTCTAACAAAAAAAAAACAAGGGTAGGTTTGTAAAGGTACTTGCAATAAGGAAAGCATCAAATTTTAAATATAGCTTCATTAAACTTTCGAATAAATAAATTTTGCAAGAAATTATTTTAAAAACATAAAAGGAGTCCAGGGAATCACTCAGATTCGAACCAGCATCCCCGCGCTTCGGTTCTGCGCAGCTTACCTCTGAACATCCTCAACTTACAAGGCAGTGTTTTTTTTTTTTTTTTTTTTTTGTTATGTGTATACATTCAATGTAGAGTTCAGTAATACCACTTATTTTTATTAAATTTTGAAGCTTGCATGCTATCAATATGAAAGCTCAATTTAGTCCAAGAATACTTTTCAGAGGATGTGAATGTTGTATAACTAAAGCCATGAACTTTTCGCGGTACGAATTTTGCCCCGATTTGGTTCACATCTGCAACTATGCCTCATGGTTATTGGCAGAGTGCCTGTGTGAAGTGACGTCTCTCATTTGACTAAGCCAATCACAATAAGGTTACTGGAACACCACATGTGTTTGGTTTGTGGGTAGAACCTCAAGACACGTTATAGTTAAAACATCGAATCACTGACCATGCAGCAGAAATTAAAATGGGCACATGAGACACTGAAAAAACTAGGGCAAAATTCTTTACGTGAAAAATTCATGGCCCCATGTATAACTATGTAATTTCCGGCGAACTAATGATTTTGTAGACTACAAATTTGTCCTAATTGTAATTTAATAAACAAATAATTTTACAAGAAAAAGTTTTTGTATATTTACGAAAGTCTGAAAACTGCAAGGAAATTCCTCGGCATATTTAGAAACATTTTTACAGTGAGTTATGGTATTCTTACTGCCACTGTCAAAAGTGTAAATTACTCTACACTGCACAAAGACATGCTGTTAATAAACACGAAGCAGAGTTGAATATGCGAACGTAAAGCACTGGAACGAACAGACACAAAATCTTTTCACGATAAACAGACGTCCCTAACTAGAAAATGAATTCGGGAAATTTTCCTGCCCCAGCGTATTTGCTCATACTGGCTGTTCATTTATACTTTGCCCCCCCCCCCTCACCATTTTTCCCTCGAACAGGACGAAGAGCAGTTATATTTTTACTGCTCCAATTTTGTACGGATGAAGTCCGAGGCATTATTTGGCGTTCGTGAAAAATTAAAACTTATTACTCAATAAAAGAGTATTCTACCGGAAAAATGGCTAAAACGTGATGGATGCAATGGTGACGCCACTTTTATTGGGAAACGTTTTATATCCGCGGTACCGCCGGAGACAGTCAAGCAAGCATTGGCGATTATTTTCCCCGGCGACTGGGTAGATGCATTTCGCGCGTTCGATGACTGGAGGTCCAGAAGCAATACGGACGACACAGCACATGCATCGCGCTTCACCGCAGCCTCTAGGAGCAAGGCATAGCAGGGGTGCCCCCCCCCCCAAAAAAAAAAATCACCCCAAAAACTAAAAAAAAAAAAAATAAATAAAAATGTATACACTTCAGTACTGAAGAGATATTTAGGCTATCATTTCGTAAAAACAATCGTAAATGTTTACTAAGCTTTGCTATGTTCTTTCCGCCAATTAAATGATATGGTCACCGCTTGAAGTCCCTTAGTAAAAATTGATCGGCATGAAACTTGCGCGCTAGCTCATAGCTTGGCTCGTTGTTGTGATGCGTTATTTGATGCGCGCTTCAAGGTCGCTTCTGAGTCTCTAACGCATAAATCTGACGAAGGTAGACGAGGCGGAGTCCTTAAGGGCGTTCAAGTGGGGAAAAAACATAATTTTATATTTGTATGAAATAGTGTTAGTTTTGTACACATTACTTGAGAGTACATATACCTCTAACGGAAAAAAATTAGCTCATCTAGTTTTCCCGTAATGGCACTTCAAAGTCAAAATTTGCGTATTTTTACTTCATACAAAACTTGAAAACCAGTTAACATA